>APFE030026434.1:76395-93421 GCA_000404065.3 Pinus taeda
AAGCGGGTTTTCAGGTATTTGCGTGGCACTAGTGATTATGGTTTGTGCTACCAAGGAAGACCAGGATTGGACAAAGTGTTGGATATTCGTGGCTTTGTTGATGCAGACCGGGCTGGAGATCTGGATCAGAGAAGATCTACAAGTGGGTATGTGTTTAACCTATTTGGAGGTGCAGTCAGTTGGATGAGTAAGAAACAATCTGTAGTGGCACTATCAACTACAGCAGCAGAATACATGGCAGCCACTCATGCAAGCAAGGAAGCAGTTTGGTTGCAGAGATTGTGTTCAAGTATGGGGTTAGTACAGGGAGCTATAAGGATAGACTGTGACAGCCAAAGTGCAATTTTCTTGGCAAAGAACCCTGCTTATCATTCAAAGACAAAGCACATTGATGTTCAGTATCACTTTGTGAGGGATATGATAGAAGACAAAAAGGTGTTGCTGGTAAAGGTGGACACTTTGAAGAATACTACAGATGCATTGACAAAATCTATTAGCTCTGAGAATTTCTCTTGGTTTAGAGAAACAATGGGTGTTTCAGGGCTGGAAAATTAACTAATCTCTCCTGTGGCCCCCTGTGGAAAGAAAACAACAAGTGGGAGATTGTTGGGTTGTGTTATATTCTTTCCACATAGTTAACAGGTGGTTTGAGGGGTACCCGTAACCCCACTTTATGGGGTCTGGGGCAGCGCCCCGGAAAATTTTGGTTTTGGACCCTATGTTAGGTTGGGCGGACCCACCTATGGTTTTGTGCATGATTTTCGCACATGTTTTTTTGGACGCGATGGTTTTCGGTCCATGGTATTGGATGCTTCGGCATGTATAAATATGTATTGTAACTTTGAAAGGAACATAATGAAAAATCAAGCTAGTAGTCCCGGTTTTGGGATCCGGGGGAAAATCTCTATGCATATGTGTTTTTATGTGCTATGCTCTCGCATTGTTTATTTTTCTGTGATTTAGAATTTGTATGTAGGTAATTTTTGTACGGGGTTAAAACCTACTGCTACAACAAATCTAGGGCATACTGAATACTATAGGAACTTCATCAAGAGCTATGCCCAGATCACCATGCCTATGGAGAAATTGATGAAAAAGGATTCTACCTTTTGTTGGAATGATGAATGTCAGAAGAGCTTGGATGTGTTGAAAGAGAAAATGGTCATTGCATTGATCCTAGTCTTCCTAGACTCGAAGAAAGAATTTCATGTGCACATGGATGCATCATGTATTGCACTAGGGGTCATGATGACACAGGCCTATGAGGGAGAGCTGGATCATCCTGTGGCGTTCACAAGTAGGAAGCTGTCTAAAGTAGATAAAAATTATTCCATGACAAAGCGCGAAGGATTAGCTATGGTGTATGCACTCCAGAAGTTCAGGCACTATTTGTTGGGTGGACACTTTAAGATATATACAAATCATTCCACATTGAAATACTCGGTCAAGAATCCTATTTTAGGGGTGGAATATGTAGGTGGTTGCTATTGTTCCAGGAGTACAACTTCAAAGTTATAATGAAGCCAAGACAACTAAATGTGGGACCTGATCATCTATTGCACATTGAAACTAGAGAGGAACCTACTAATTTGGAGGAAGGACTGCCTAACACATAGCTCTTTTTGGTGTGCATTTCGCATATTCACTTTGAAGATATTATCCACTTCCTGACAACATGATCGGCTCTGGAAGGTTATTCAAGTCAACAGAAGAAGGAACTAGTAGTGCACGTGCAAGAGTTTTCTATCAATGCAGGGCACTTGTACAAAATGAGGTTAGACGAAATATTGCAACATTATGTGCTTGACTTTGAAAGAAGTAGCATCCTTGATAAGGCTCATGGAGAAGCTACGGTAGGACATTATGAAGGGAAAGCAACAACGCAGAAGATTCTACTTGCTGGGTTATGGTGGCCAACCATGCATAAGGATTCGAAAGCATATTTTAGGGCATGTGGCACATGTCAAAGGACTGGTAGAATATCATGGAGGGATGAACTACCTCTGATGCCATAGGTGATGTTAAAACCATTTGAGAAGTGGGTGATTTACTTTGTGGGTCCAATTCAGCCTCCTAGAAAGAAGACAAGTGTGCGGTACATCATCATCGTGACTGAGTACTTGACCAGGTGGGCAAAGACGCAGCCTGTGAAGGGTTGTATGGGTGCGACAACACCAAAGTTTGTTTTTGAATATGTGTTGACAAGATTTGGCTATCTAAATATCTTGATGAGCAATCACAGTACACACTTTCTTAATGAAACAATCAGTGCGTTGACAAAATAATTTCAGGTGTATCATCAGAAAGGTATGCCTTATCATCCACAGGCTAATGGGATGGTGGAACCATTCAATAAGGTATTGAAGAACATGCTAACGAAGGCCTACAATGCTCATAGAAATGATTGTGAATAGTTCATACCCGCGGTGCTATGGGCCTACAGAATGACTTACAAGATGCTAACTGGACAAACGTCTTTTAGAGTCATGTATGGCGTAGAAGTTGTGATGCCAATGGAATACATTGTACCCATTTTGTGCATAGCATCACTCACAAGAATAGAAGATCACGGAGCCCTAGAAGAGAGGTTCTTACAGCTAACAGAGCTTGAGGAGGACCTATTTCTAGCTAGATTTTATCAACAAGTCCAGAAGGGGTGTGAAAAGGCATGGAACGATCGACACATCAAACTGCACACCTTCAAGGTAAATGATCTAGTCTTGTTATATGACAACAAGTTTGATAAATTTCCAGGGAAATTTAGGATGCACCGGCTGGGACCATATTTCATCAAGGAGATTACCGATGGTCAATTAGTTTAGCTAGTCAAATTGAATAGAGAACCCTTCCCATGAAAGTGAATGGCAGTCGATTGAAGCCATACACTGTGATCTAGCTAGGTGATTGTATGAGGGAAGCACAGTCTTAGCACTCTAGGCAGCTAAAATGAAGCACAGGACTATAAACTACACTTCCCGAGTCAGAGAGTTGCGTGATTGGGGAACTGCGTGGAAAGAAGAAATGTCACAAAGCCCACAAAAGCATGCAGGCAGGTGTGCTACCAAAGGAAAAACAACACAGGATAGCTAGAAAGTGACCGTTAAAGTCACTGTTCATGTTTTGACAATGAGAAAATGATCAAATGGAGTGGGCGAGGGTGACATTTAAGTCAGAATTTATGGACTAGATATTTGAAAATCTTCCACCAATCTCGCATTAATGGAACTGATTTTGGGGGGAACAATCGGATTTGAATTCAAAAATCCTATAAATTACAAAGGGTTTCCCAGCAGAAAACACTTGAAATTTTGAGAATTCAGGTGTTGAGCTCTCAGGAGCACATGAACCATGAAAACATTAAAGTTTTGATAACAAGTTCAGTATTTGAGACATTTCCAAAGAAGACACGGGAGTTGTTGCATAACATCATGTCGATGCCTATAGAAGCTATGAGCGTTGAAGCAGTGAAGGCTGAGGGAGTTGCCCTGGAAGTTGCACCTGTGGAAGTACTGGCAGAAGTGCCTAAATCCCCCAAGATGCCCACGATGAGGCCTACGCCGACCCAAAAGGTCCAAAACCGAAGAAGGACAAGCAGAAAATGCAGTCGCCAGTGCATGCATCATCTAGGAAGCACCCACAACTGGGAAAACCCACCGCGCAAGAAAAGGCCAAAATGATATACCTAGACCTAGAAGAAGAAGCTGAAGAATTCCCTATGGATGATGAGAATAGTGCAATGGAAAAAACGGATGTTGAAATTTGTAGGTTTTAACCCCATACAGAGATTACCTTCATACGAATTCTAAAACACTGAAAATAAACAATGCGAGAGCATGATACATAAAACACATATACATAGAGATTTTCCCTTGGATCCCAAAACTGGGACTACCAGCTTGATTTTTCATTACATTCCTTTCAATGTTACAATACATATTTATACATGCTGAAGCATCCAATACCATGGACCAAAAACCATCACGTCCTAAACCATGGACCGAAAAACCATAGGTAGGTCTGCCCAACCTAATATAGGGTCCAAAAAAAATTTCCTAGGGCATTGCCCTAGAGCCCATAGAGGGGGGCTACTCGCCCCCATCAAACCCCTCGGACAGGGGGGGCTCCCACTCCCCTGTGACCCCCCACTGCGCAATCAGTACAATGAAGGTGGGGCTTTGCCCCCCCTCTACCCCCGTAGTTCACTACATAGGTTAGTCATGGAAAGAATATAACACAACCCAACAGAGGGGTCGGACCCCATCTCTAAGCTACCTGAATACATTCCTCCATGTAGGGGCAAGACGAAGGTGCCTAAAAATATTGATGAGAGTAAGGTCGCCTTGCACACACCCCTCCTGTCAGACTAAATTGTCTTTGAGGGACTGCCCTTGGGACGTGTCCACCTTTTGATGTTGGAGGACTGGGACTTAGCTAACATGGAGCACTTCCCTCATTTAGTGACAAACCAACTTATGCATCGTGTCTTCCACAAAAATACTAGAGTGACCGCTTTAGAGCCGAGGAAGTGGCTGAAAGGCATGGACAAGGCAGGCCTACTAAACCTGCTATGGGTGCCACATTACAACCGCACACCTATCACAATGGTAGTGATCAAGCAGCTAATGTGCTTGGTGTAGGATGGGTGTCTATGGCTGGAGGAGATTATACCCATCACTAACATGCTGATCCATAGGATCACACTGCTACTATACATAGGAGAAAATCTGGTGGTGGCATTTGACGGAAAGGCCAGCGAGCACACACTTGCCAAGGCAATGAAGGAAAAATTCAAGCTCATAAAAAAGTAGTGTGGCTGTGCCATTTCGACTATCTCTGACCCCACGATCAAAGTGGTGACATAAATCTTGGCAAGGAATGTCATGTTGAAGTGTCGCTCAAATGAAGTGCCAGCACAAGTGATAGATTTAGTGGCCCAATGCGTGGAGGGAGTTAAATTTAACTGGGCATGCTACCTCTGCGATGAGTTCCTTGCGAACTACCGTGAGGCATAAGATCACAGTAAGACTTTCCACTATGCATGACTATTGCTGTCCATAGTGTTGGTTGCATGGGAGCTACTTGAAGAGAGCCAGTTTCCTTCGGTTGCGCCAGACCTACCGAAGGAAGCAAAGTTCACTTCGATGTGGGTGATGAAGGATCCTCAATGAATAAAGGATAACAAGATCTTTTGTATCTTGATGGAGATGAGCATCAATATGGCCATCAACCACAAGTCATGGCTGACACCTATAAATTTTGAGAAGTTGCAAGAGTACGTGGATTTCAAGGCTGATTTCCACCATGTCTCAATACGGGTGTGGAAGGACCCTGAGCATAAGTGGCACAACCTTCCATACTTGGCCATAGATGATGCAATTGTAGCAGTCCTCGACTGCTAGCCAGTAGATTGGCACAGTGCCAAGGATTTAATAGTGGGATCTAGAAAGACCACCACACAAAGGAGAAAGGAAGAAGCCAAGCTAAAGATTGAACAGCTAGCCACAAAGAGGAGAAAGGAGGTCGAAAACAAGGCCAAGGCATAGCACACTTCTGCGCAGTAGTTGGGTGGACAGGAAGGCAAAGGGGAGCATGACTCTGACTGGCGTTAGAAGTCACCTTACCCAGAGACCGAGGAAGAACATGTTCGTATGGAGGAGGGAGGAACGGACTCAGAGATTACTCTATTCCCCATCAAGCACACTAGAGACCCAGAGAAAGTAGGGCCGTGGAAGAAGTCCAAGGTTAGTAAGACGTCTCTAGACCTAATCACCCTGACAGAGGGGGACTTAAATGACATAGGTGATATAGTGCTGGATGCCACCACGAAACTGCTGCAGAAGTTTGAGTAGCAACAATAGCAGGTGTTGGGTCCATATGGATGGGTTTGCATGAGTTGTAGATCCATGCATCACAGATACAGACCAATGCGATGTCAACCAGTTTGGCACCTGGCACCTCCAAAGCGCAAGGATGCTATGCGCAAGGGATGCAGAGGAATAGTGCTACCGGATGTAGCACTGACAATAGAGACTTAAGCTATTAGACCCACTATCATCACCCTTAAGAGAGTTTGACTCAAACTAGTTGTGCTTCGTAATGAGGTGCTTCACCTTTTGCAGGATGACGTGATCGTAGAACTTCAGTCTCATAAATAGCGTGCGTTGCTATTATAGATCTGATACCAATTTTTGTAGATCTAACCCAGAAATATTATACATCTGATATGAAAATATAAGACAATGCAAATAAACACAGAAATGACATGAAATGATTCTTTATTGATCAAACCCTTAAGGTAGGGCAACACCATACATTCACTCCTTAAGGAAGGAGAACACTCCACAAGCCATATGCCTATTCATACAATAATCCTTTACTATTCCTTGACTTGGAGTCTCTAGCCTCTATATAGGCCTCATACATACAATACCATGGATCCTTACCATGGTTCCCTCATAACATCCACTAATACCATGGGCCCATTACATTATTACTAACTACTTGTGGTCCCTTACATGATATGGGTTAACCACCTTATTTATTACTATGGCCCATCCCATTATTACATTATTACCTTGGGTACCTCCCTTTGTACCCCATATTACCCCCCCTTAGGTATATAACATTCCACCCCCCTAAGCATGTTTCTTCCCCGAAACATGGGAAGAACACAAATAATAAGATCTACTCAAAAGAGTAGTCCACGGGTACCATGCACGTGCATCTAGCCATCCAAGAGAAAGGTAAACCCTCGGTCTCGCTGGTGCCTCGCTTGCTTGAGATGGAAGTTGACTGTGGTAGCTCTTCCATGTAGATGTGTAGTAGGTGAATCTTCTCTCCTCTCTATCTGTCCTGCGGGGGTTGTTGTCCATGTGGCTAATTGGTTGCCATCTTGATCGTTTTTTTCTTGCAGGGTGATGTGGGTGATGATATGTTGAAGTTTTAACCCACTGTATCTTTTTCTTTAATTCACCCTGTTGTGGTGCCTGTTGTGGTGTCTTCTTTTCCAATATGACTTCAACCACTGAACCCTCATCAGATGTGTCAGCACCTGTTACCTTTTCGTCTTCAGCCTCTGTTTGTGTTTGATTGTCGACCATCAACTACTCATCATTTGATATGTCAGTCCCTGTAACATCTTCTGCTTCAACCTCCTTGGACTCTACCTGCTTATTAATGGAAATATCCTGTAATGTAATTTTCTTCTTTTTATACCAGAGCTTCAGGAATTTCTTCTGCACATTAATATTTATAGTACCCACTAATTCCATCGAAGGGTATCCCAAAACAACATCCATGTTATCCATATATGAAGCATAAAAATCACCATGAAACACATACTTATCCATAGAAAGTTTCAAATCCTTATAAATTTGAACATCCTTATCATCAACCTGTGTATTTTCAATATGTTTTGCTGGGACTTGCAATTTTTTTGCCAGATTAACATTGATAAAATTATGTTTACCACTAGGATTGATAGAAACAATGATCTTCTCTTTCTGAATCAATCCATGAACCTGCAGTAAGGAGACACCCGTAGCAATTAACCTCTTATGTATCTCATTCTCCTTTTTTCGAGCCCAAGACCATTTGTCCAAAAATATTTTTCCAAATTCTGCATCTGAAAGTGTGATCAACTACTGGTAGTCAAGTGATGATTCCATTTTTGAGCCTCATCTCTCATATTAAATAGCATTGGAAGCTTCCAAGATGTCCCATATGTGGACTTGTATCTTTGTATGAATTCTTCAATAGTAGGGCTATCATCCTTTCCAGTAAACTTTTCCATGAAGAGGGTTTGAGAAAACATTCGCTTACTTGGCGAAAATTTGAAAGGGCCACAATTCCGTCAATATTGCTCAGAATCCTTATTATAACCTATTTTCAGAAATGGAACAATCATTCTACATCTGCCCATGTGACAGAAATCTTGATCCAGGCACTAGAATTTCATATCTGCGCTGCAACTCTCCCGCCGTCACCAAAATTTCTGCAAAAAAGAGCTGATTTTAAATCAGCGATACCTCCCTCATCCGGACTCCGATTCGACCGATTTTTTTTTGAAATCAGGTATTTTTTCACATAGAATCTAGATCTACAATTATATTTTATAGATATTACACCAGGACATCCATATCTGTGCCACAAACTCGCTGCCCTGAAAAATTATTTGCAACCCCACTGATTTTTAAATCAGCGATATCTCCTTCATTCGGACTCCGATTCAGTTGATATTTTTTTGAAATCGGATATTTTTTCACATATAAACCATATATACAATTAGATTTAGCAGGTATTGCACCAAAATGTACAGACCTGATCTGCAAACTCGCTGCCCCTTAAATCCTGCAAAAATTAAAAAATTTATCCACTTTTTTGCCCAAGAAAGTGCTCTGATACCACTTGTTATAGATCTGATACCAATTGTTGTAGATCTAACCTAGAAATATTATAGATATGATATGAAAATATAAGACAATGCAAATAAACCCAGAAATGACATGAAATGATTCTTTATTGATCAAACCCTTAATGTAGGGCAACACCATACATTCACTCCTTAAGCAAGGAGAACACTCCACAAGCCATATAACTCATATTTCATTAAAGTTGGAAGTAAATAGTGGATCCAGAATTTCAAAATAAACAAAAAACTCAATTCTAGTGATTCCCTTCTAATAAAATATTTCCAAATTTAATGAAATATGTGTTATATGCCTGTTCATACAATAAATCTTGACTATTCCTTGACTTGGAGTCTCTAGCCTCTATATAGGCCTCATACATACAATACCATGGTTCCCTCATACCATCCACTAATACCATGGGCCCATTACATTATTACTAACTACTTTTGGTCCCTTACATGATATGGGTTAACCACCTTATTTATTACTATGGCCCATCCCATTATTACATTCTTACCTTGGGTACCTCCCTTGGTACCCCATATTACCCCCCCAGGTATATAACAGTTGCAGGTGATCAATGAAAAAAAGGTCAACAACACCCAACTAACTATGTGGAGAGACTCCACCCTTGACCTTGTAAAATACATTATAGAAAAGAACCAACTGGTTTCCATAGACGTGGCTAAGGCGGACAAGACTATCCCAGAGCTGGGCATTCCTAATGTTGAACTGGTAGATGTGAGGGTTCAGAAGCTCACTGCTACAGTGTGTGGTGCACGAACTGAATTGGCAAAGGTTCAGTAGGAGATGAACCTCAAAATTGTAGAGCTGTAGTTGAAGGCTCAACCTTTGACTCCACCAAAGATCATAAAGTAGCGGGAGACCACTGTGAAAGATGCGGTAGTAGCAATAAAGAGCATAGTGAAGGATTGTACCATGCTCTTGCAGTCACTTAAGGTATTCACTTGCTTACAAGAAGATCCTATTGTACAATGGTTGGAAACAGAAGCGCGGGAGCTGCAACAACGCTATGATGACGTCAAAGTGACAACACGTACTATTTCCATCACATAGAGGTTAGCTAATCTACAGGAGGCTAAGGCATTGAAAAAGTAGGTAGATGCAGCCCAGCACAAGGAAGTCGTGTTGAAGGCTCGCTTGAAGCCTTGATTAGATGAGACCTATTTGATCATGGCTACAATTGAAGGTGAGTTGGCTAGTCTACAGAAGACTCAGCAAAACATTTAGTCCAATAGTGCAGGACTAACAACGAAGCAGTGGTCGAGGAGATGAAGCAGGTGGTAACACAGTGTACCGCCGAAGTTACAGTAGTCCAAGTCAAACTAGGAGGTCTTCGTGACAAGATCTCTATGCTAGCAAAGTGACTCAAGGGTGAGTCACCATGTTTGTGTTGGGTCCTATTGGGAACAGGTCCCCTGGGGGTCAATTTTGGGTTTAAAAACCCAAGTTTTGGGGCAAAAGTTCTGAAGTTTGTATAAAGAAATGTAAAGTCTCTACATTTTGTGGTCACAGAGCATGAAGATATCAAGAGTCAAAATTGGTTTTTCTGCCCTTAGTCTAGATAGGTTGTGTCAGTTTTAGAGATCTACCCTTGGTCTGTGAACCATGGGATTGTATAATAAGGAGGTCATAGAGGAGTCTAAGGGGAAGAGGTCAGTTAAGTAAAAGTGCTTGATGAGTCTCTAAAGATCTAAGAGCAAGATTCTTAGTGTAGGAAGAGGCTCTGTAGCTGAGTGTGTAGAGGCCTAGGGTAGAAGTCCACAACTAAGTGTGCAGACCCCTGCAGCTGTGTGGACAGGGTAGATAGAGTATGTATTGGAAACATGAGTCACCAATAAAGAGGAGTATTCTGAAATTACTATGTATTTTACCTCTAGTTATTGCATGCAATTATATTATGTTAAGTTCTGGGTTTACATTATAATGCTAATTTGATGCACGAATATATTTGTTTCTATTTGTTATTTGAATACGAGTAAGAATATATGTTTACGTGAAGACAATTCTAATTGTATGGTAAAGTTGGTGAACACTTAAGATAATTTGCGAACTTATACAGTAACATATTTACAAAGGCGCGCAAGTGCCTAAATCATCATTTAGATACCTTCGCAGAGGTTCTAAGAGACGAAAGATAAAGTACATCGATAAGCCCTAAAGGCTTATTGATCTGCGTGAAAGAAGGGTTTAAGGTATAATGTCAACATCACAACCATTTAGGGTGTGGAAACTTGGTTCGTGCATCCCCCCATACTACTTCGAGTGAGACTTCGGTCCGTGCTCCGCAGACTAATGCTGAAAGGGCTAGTAGTGTAGGGATTTACTTGGCTAACTAGCGTTGTGCCTAGGTTAGGGCCCATCAAGCCAACAAGTTCTCAAAATTTTCATCCGAGCAATGAACTTTTCACCCATCTCTAGGAAGGAATCTTTTGAGGGAATCTTTGAGACTCCTAAGGGTCCATATTTTTACGATGTTAGAGAGGGGACAATTTTATAGTCATTTGACATTTTTTTCGTGCCACAAATTCAATGGTGAGGTTTGTTTCTATTGTTGATATTTTCATTTTCAAGCCATCCTCTAAAGTGGAGGTATATGTTGTAGTTATGCCATGTCTTTGTTTTGATTTGTTGAGATGATGATTTTGTTGTTGATATTCTTGTTACCATTAAGTTGAAGGATACTTGTATACGACGTCATGTGAAAATTTATTAGCTTGTCATGATGAAGGAGGGCCCATATGAGTGATAGCTCCTATAGGAGAACATCTCGTGGAAAGACATGCCACTCTGGTTGAGGGAATTTATCATTGTAATGACAAAGAATGGGCCTCGTACTCATCATAATCTTGCAACATTTAATGAAGTGGCCTCCCCACTCTTAACAATAAGCCCAGAGACGTAGCCCACACTGGGTGAACTTTGTTATCAATGAGTGCGTGTCCTTTGATTTGATGGTTGTCGTTATGTTTCATCTTCTTTGAAATATGCACATGTGGCTTTTCATACTCTTTCACATGTAATTCTGCTACCATCACAAAAGTAAAAGATCTTGGTTAATTCTAGTAGATGAAGAGATCTGAATCAAATTTAGTATAACGATAGAGATCCCTACGAGGACCTCCTCAAGATGGCACACATGGTGGACATAATGTATGTAAACTATGAGGGGAAGATGGCAAGAGAGGAATGGGTGAAAGAAAGATTAAAGGAAAATGCTCCATCTACCCCCTCGATTGAACAATATTCTTCTTCATCATCTTCTCATCATTCAAATGAGGAGATCAATCAAAGCCTTAAAGCAGAGAATGTTGAATTGAGGAGACTTCTATGAGAATAAAAAGAGGAGAAGAAGAGACTGCAACTTCACTTATCAGCCATGAAAGAGGCCCTGGAAAAATTGAAGTTCAATGAAGGCTTAGAGAAGCCATCATCAAGTGCTTCAGAATTGACAACTGAGGTAAACAATGTCGATCATTCTTCAGTTTCATTTTCACATGAAACTATTTTTGTGGGAAATGTGGAGGTAGCCATTTTAGGAACTAGCATGAGACTCCTTACCAATATAGGGTATAAAGGAGGAGGACTTGGTGTCAATGGTCAAGGAATGACTCAGTCATTCAAGGTTGTACAAAGACCTTGATTTGTAGGCTTAGGATACACTGAAGGAGAGTGCTCAAAGGTATCAGAATCATCCAAGGAATTTTCAAAGCCATCAAAGACAGAGGATGATTGGAACACATCATAACCCTCCCATGACAATGCACATTGCAGACGAAGAGCTAAGGAAAGCTCTTATTGCCAAAATTTCCCCAGAGACACTCAAGAGAGGTATAAAATGTCTCATTATTCTAAAGTTAATTTTGATTAGAAGCATATTGTTAATGATGAGAAGAAATGGTGGCATAAAAAAACATGTAGTTTTTGTGTTTTGCATAACCATGTGGTTGCTGAGTTCTGGAAGAGAATGGCAGCAAGGAGGATGAGGTGTGAAAGGCCTTCTCAACATCATAGAAGGAAGAAGGTAAACTAGGTTTGGAGGAAGAGGAATTTTTTCAATCATTGCAATAGATGTGGACATAAAAGAGCCACATGTTGGAGGCTCCATCCAGAGCTGCGTCTCAAGGAAAAAGCACTCATGCAGGAACTAGTTGGTAAATATGTTCAACAAGAAAATCGACCACATTCTTGGTTGTTCACTTTGTTGAGTAAGAGATGGTTTTAATAAATATAGTATATTTTCATGGATGCATTTTGTAATTCATGTGTTGCAATATAATTGTAAAAGCTATTATGTGTTTTCCATCGCTTATTAATGAAACGATGATGCTCTGGCTTTTTATTGGTAGCTGGGGTATTGGTTTCTATTATGATGTACATTTGACCAAAGAGTGCGTGTTATAAACTCTTGGAAAGTATAGGGATGTTTGGGTCATGATTAGTCATGTAATTGAACATGTAGTTTGCAAATATTGTACTACAGGTTTGCAGAGGATGTAGGTGTTTGTTCATCACTTATGGCTCCAAAGAACAAGGGTGAAGGAGAAGGAAGTGTGACCTATCAGGACACTTGTTGTGCAGACAATGTAACACATCAATTGTAGATTATGTTCATGCTTTTTGAGGACCAAAAGGTCCTCGGTGGGGAGGAATGATCCAGGTGGTTCAATAAATGTTCAAAATTCAAAAGTGTCTCAGAATAGCTCAAAAACAAATTCAACATATTAAAGTGAAACTAGTACTAAATCGTATTTATTATCATCCTAATTCCAACAGTGTGAACGACACTCAAATCAGAGTTGGTATGCTCAAGATATTCATGGTGAAAGTTTTGGTCAAACTAGACCAAGTGGCAATCACTAATGAGGCAACAATTTCGGAAAGTACCGACACACAGAATCTAGCCACCAAAAAGGGAGAATTTGTCGCTTCTTTAATTTTTTCGGTAAACCCCAAGCACTAGTCGAATTTTTTTGGATAGTTTTTTTTTTATAAAAAACACAAAAATAATAAAAAAAGAATCAGTTGACTGATGGTCAAACCCAGTCAATTGAGCCCCATGGTGTATTATATATAATAAAAAAAACACAAGTGGGTTGGCAGGACACCACCCCTACCAACCATATGCCACATATGCCACCACATATAATACATATGACGGGTGGCCCCACTTGACTACCCTCCAACATTAATACAAACCGTCACATAACATACACCAAATTGAAAATACAACCAACTGTTGACTTGCCTAAAAAAATAAACTACCAAAAAACTGTAACTACGTGCCAAGTAACGATGTAAGTGGGGGAGGCCCACGAACTTCACTCGGAGACCTCCGCCCAATGAATTTGACCCACAACCATGGCTCAAGCCCATGCAGCATTGGGAATTCCACTCACAAAAACTATATTAAACAAAAACTTTTCATTTGGCAGGGGAAAAAGAAGTGGAGACCGAGCGGAACCAAGTGCAAAGTAGAACCTAGCCCAGGTGGGGTGCATTTTTTCGAGATGGGTATATTCTAGGGGAATATTCCCTAGAATATTCCATAAAATATTCCATGCATAATCTTGGAGGTATCTAAAATATTCCTTGGAGGGTAATTTTTTAGAGTGAGAGAATCATGTCAACTTTATACTCAAACAAACCAGAATTTCGCAGGGAACATGATGGTGTGGTCTACTTCACAATTTGAGCAACAGAATTTCAAGTAGTCAACAATGAGGAATCTTTGCAAAATCTTGAGGAATCTTAAAGATTCCTGTGGAGGCTGATTTTTGACACAGGAAAAAAGATGCAAACTTTATAGTCATTTCTCTCAGAATTTTCCAAGGAGCGCAGTGGTGTGCTCATAATTTTCATCCAAGAAGAAGATTTTTTTCCCATCTCACGAAGGAATCTTTGAGATTCTTGAGGGTCCATATTTTGGCAGTACCCGAAATTCCCCAAGTTGAGGTGTATGATGTAGTTATTTCATGTCTTTCTTTTGATTTGTTTAGATGATGATTTGTTTGTTGACATCCTTGTTGCCATTAATTTGAAGGCTACTTGTATGCCATGTCATGTGAAAATTTATTAGCTTGTCATGCTGAAGGAGGGCCCATATGAGTGAAAGCCCCTATAGGAGAACGTCTCATGGAGAGACATGCCACTCTGGTTGAGGGAATTTATACTTGTAGTGACAAATAATGTACCATGTACTCATCATGATCTTGCAACATTTAATGAAGTGGCTCCCCACTCTTGACACATGGCCTGGAGACGTAACCCACACTAAGTGAACTCCATTATCAATGAGTGTGTCCCCTTTGATTTGATAGTTGTCATTATGTTTCATCTTCTTTAAAATATGCACATGTGGCTTTTCATACTCTTTCACATGAAATTTTGTTAACATCACAAAAGTAAAATATTTTGGTTGATTCTCGTAGCTTAAGAGATATAGATCACAAATGCACAGTCTTGGTTAGAATTTCTTTAGGTACCTTGTTGGTGGATTCTACTTGTCCATTAGCCAGTGGATGATATGGAGTAGGCTTTTGATGCATAATTTTATATCATTGCATGATCTTGTGAACCAACCTAGATGTGAACTAAGTACCTTGATATGTTACAATTTCTCTTGGAATACCAAAACGAGTAAATATATCCTCAAAAATAAATGCAACTACAACATTTTCAGCTGGAAACAAAAGATGTTTAGGTTCTACCCGTTTTGTAACATAATGTATACAAACAAGTATATACCTTTTCTGTTTAAATGGAGGATTTATTGGCCCAATAAAATCTAGAGCCCATTTTTCAAAAGGATCTACAAGTACTTGTGGTTGTAGAGGAATTTCATCTGATGGAATATGCTTCCCCATTCTCTTACAACTATCACATGTTTTGACATATTCTTTGGCATCATTAAAAATAGATGGAAAATAATATCCCAAAAGAAGTATATTGTAGGAATTTCTTTTATTAGCAAAGTGTCCCCCCACATGGCTCATCATTACAAGCTTTCAATATTTTTGGTACTTAATCTTCTTGAACACACCTTCGAATGATCAAATCAAGTCCAATTTTGTACAACTCTCCAGCTATCCAAGAATAAGCTGCATTGGTTTTGATAATGTTTTTCTTTTCTCTGGCTGATAGTTGTGGAGGTAACTTTCATGTAGCCAAATAACTACCAATATATGTACACCAATGTGTTTTAGTGTTATAAAACCAACTCACAAAAAGATAGAAAGGATACTTCAACGCCTTAGAATTCAGCCTCTTCGAGGGGGCAACCTCCTTTACATTACATAAATGAACAATTCTTGGATGATACAAATGAAAAGATCTCCTTTCTATATATAGGAGTAATAATATAATCAGAGCCAAGATAACTATAATAATGTAAGGGCACAATAATAACAATAGTGGGCTTCTATGGGGCACAACAGTAACAATATGGGCACTACATGGGTACATCAATATAATAAGGTGGTTGTAATAACAACAATAAGGGGTTACCCTAGTAGTATAGGGGCCTAACATGTCCCTCTCCTTCAAAAAAAGTGTTGTCCTCAATGCTTGAGTAGTTCTTGATGTTTTTGTATAAAATTCTTGTCCTCCCATATGGAATCTTCAGCAGGTAAGTCCTTCCACTTGATGAGATACTGTGAAATTGATCGATTTCATAGCTACCGGATTCTTGTTTCTATGACTGCTCCAGGTTCCGATATGATTTTTCCTTCCTCTTCAATTTATGGCAATATTGTTTGAATTGGGATCTTTTGAATTTTTTTAATAAGTGGCCATACTTCTTCGTCCTTCTTCCATTCATCCCTTGCTTTCTTTATCCAATCTAGTTGGATAATAGAAATAGCACAAAGCAATGCTTCCACATCCTCATCATTTCTTGAGAGTGCATCTGCAACAAAATTTTTCTTCCATTTTCTATAGATGATGTCAAAGTCATAACCCATCATATTTGTGAGACATTTTTTCTGTTCTTCTAAAGATAATAGTTTTTCTAAAAAGTATTTAAGAGTATCATGATCCATTTTTACCTTGAAGTGTCTTCCTATTCAGTAAGGTCACCATTTCTTAAGTGCATGTAGTATTGCCAACATTTCCTTCTCATAAATAGCTTGCTTGAGATGTAGCAGTAAAAATACCCAATCACCTACATCAAAACATTTTTTACTACAATGTTGATCTACCTGCTGTTTCATCTGATTTTGCACCAAAGTGGCATTATCCTTTAAAAGTTGGAAAACTTGTTCTTGATTCTCGATGTGATCTTTCACTGCTTGAACCTTTTTCTTCTTGATATGTCCTTCTATCTTTAGAGTTTGAGGAGTGGTAATTCCTCCAATCCTTTGCAAGATATGGTCGGATTCATTTCTTGATGCTCGATGTGATCTTTCACTTCTTGAACATTTTTCTTCTTGATATGTCCTTCTATCTTGATAGTTTGAGGAGTGATAATTCCAACCAATAAATTGCAAGAGATGGTTGGATTCATTTCTTCTTCCTTGATGTGATCTTTCACTTCTTGCACCTTTTCTTCTTGATATGTCCTTCTATCTTGAGAGTTTGAGGAGTGGTAATTCTTG
>APFE030026434.1:93441-121546 GCA_000404065.3 Pinus taeda
TCATTTCTTCTTTCTCTGGGGTTGGGTCCTGGCATATATCCTCTTCTTTTGATGTTTATTGATCCTTTTCTTCCTCCTATTCATACTCTATGTAAAATAATTTCTTCTCGGCACACTTATGACCTTTGGTGCATTTTCTATCACAATTGTAACAAAGCCCTTTTTTTGTTTTTTCGTCCAATTGTTGTTGTGTAACCCTTGTAGGTTGTGGAAGGCCAGGAGAAACAACACTTCCATATTTATAGTTGTAAGGGGTATACTTCCTTGTTGCCATAATTTTACTTTCCGGTATGTAACAAAGCCCCTTTACTCTTTCCAATTGTTGTGGTGTTTCTCTAAAGAAGGTGTTGCTTTTTGTATCCTCGTAATGTGCTATCATTTCCTCCATGAAAATTGACCATGTAACAAGTTGTTTACGAGAACAAAGCTCTTTATACCATAAAAATTGATCTGGTTCTAAATATGAAGATGCAATACATACCTTTTGTAACAGTGGTACACCATGTAGACCAAAATATTGCTCCATCTGAAGTATCCAATTTACCAGATCCTTGCCATCAAACTTCCTCATATCACCTTTTCTTGATTTTAGGAGATCGATCTTGAAATGACTGTAACTCTATAATTTTGGTTCCTCTAGTTCGGAAATTTAAACTTGTAGTAGCCTAATGCATCCTCTTTCTAATGCCACCAGTCTGATCCAAATTGGATTCTCCAAGGAAGAGTTATGCCAAATATCCCACAGTGACCTGATTATAGACTAGTTCCATAGAGTGAACTTGTATGATGTGCCATGTGTCACTGTTTCAACCTTCGTCTCTAAAAAATATAGAAAAGAAACTATTGCCCGTCCTCTTTTTGTGCTTTCTTACAGAATTTCAATCTGATGCACAGAGAGAAAGTTATGACAATTTTCCCCAGGTCACCTGTTTGGAATGTAATTCAGGAATCTGCAAAAAAGACCAACTTCCTCATATCATATCTCCACAAATATAGTGCAAAAAGATCTAAAATTTGGACTCAAGGTTCAGTATGATTTCATCTCAAATGGATTTTTTTTTTTGCTTCTAAAATGTCACAGAAGAAAAGTTATAGTGAAAATGCCACGATGACCTATTTGGAGCAACGAAACCCTAGAATCCAAAGCTCTGATACCAATTGTTATGAAACCAACTCACAAAAAGATAGAAAAGATAGTCGAACGCCTTAGAATTTAGCCTCTTCAAGGGGGAAACCTCCTTTATATTATACAAATGAACAATTCTTGCATGACACAAATGAAAACATCTCCTTTCTATATATAGGAGTCTAAGGGGTCATAATATAATCAGAGCCAACATAACTATAATAATGTAAGGGCACAATAATAACAATAGTGGGCTTCTATGGGGCACAATAGTAACAATATGGGCACTACGTGGGTACATCAATATAATAAGGTGGTTGTACTAATAACAATAAGTGGTTACCCTAGTAGTATAGGGGCCTAACATTTAGTGGATACTGCAAAACTATATTCATTAGGAAGGTTATGTTTTACATGAACATCATCATTATTATTTTTCGTTCTAGCAAGAAAATCAACAACTATGTTTTATTTTCCTATTCTATCAAGAATAGTAATGTTGAATTCTGGTAATGCTAGCATCCAACTTGTCATTCTACCATTAGTAATTGTTTTTTTGACTAAATATATAATAGTAGAATGATCTATATGAATGAAAGTTTCATAACCAATTATATAATGACAAAACATTTTAGTGGCATGAACAACAGCTAAAACTCCTTCTTAGTCGCAGTGTAATTTAACTCTACTAGAGTCAAAATTTTTCTTGTATAATAAATAACATAAGGAGTTAAATATTTGTGTCCCAAAGAAACACCGAGAGTTGTATCTAAAGCATCAGTATAAATATGGTAAGGGAGAGACCAATTAGGTCCTCTTAAAATTGGTGCTTCAATAATCTTTTGTTTCAATGCCTCAAATGTCTTTTGTTTCAATGTGTCAAATGCTTTTTGACAGTTAAAATTCCAAACAAATTCACAATCTTTTGTAATAAGCTTGAAAAGTGGAGAGGCTATTTTTGTGAAATTTTATATGAATCTTCTATAATAAATAGTAAATCCAAGAAAAATTCTTACATCTCTTTGATAAGCAGGAATTGAAATTTTAGAAATTATTTCTACTTTAGATCAATCCACTTTAATTCCATCATGTATCTCATGGATTAATGAAATGTTTTCCCCCTTACATCTTATAAGAATTTTTTCCAAATTTTCAATAGCTTCTTCAAAAGTATCTCCTTATATAGTAAAGTCATCCATGTAAACTTCCACACAATCATGAATTAGATCAGAAAAGATACCTAAAACGACTCTCTGAAATGTGGCAAGTGGATTGCATAATTCAAAGGGAAGTAACCTATAGGCATATGTTCCCCATAGACATGTGAAAGTAGTTTTATCTTGATCTTCTAGTGCTAGTTGGATTTGGTGATACCCACTAAAAGCATATAGAAATGAAAAATAGTTCTTCCTAGCTAAGGTATCTAATACTTGATCATTAAAAGGTAGTGGAAAATAATATTTCAAAGTAGCTTTGTTTAATCACCTATAGTCAATACAGACTCTCCATTTCACATTTTTCTTTGGAATAATGACGAAAGGTGACACCCATTGACTATTTGATATTAGATAGATAAAATTCACATTAAGTAACTTTTGTACCTCTCAAATTAGGTTCCATTCTTCTCTGAGGTTGTCTAACTGGTTTGAATTTTTCCATGATATAAATATGATGCATAGAAGCTTTAGGATCAATCCCTTTCATATCAATGTACTCCCATGCATAAGCATAAGAGTGTTTTGTAGCATATTTATCAATTTCCTCTTTTGAAATTCTTCCAAGTTATTATTAATATTCAATGTTTTTCCTTGAAAATTTTCTACTTGAGAATTTCCAAACTTTTCCATAGAATGTGAAACCTTTTGGTGAGACGATAAGTATCCAATATTGCAGTTTTCTTCAAAACTTTGATCTTGCTCACAGTATGAGGAAGGATCATTATTATTTATTAAATTTTTCAATTGATTTTCCTCATCTAATTGTGAAGTAGTATATAGTAGTTCAAAGTCTTCATTATCATCATCTATCCAAATTCCACTTTCTACTTCAGTTATTTTTTTTGCAGGTGGATATAATGTCAATTTCGTATTGGAGTTTCCATCAGAAATATACATGTCACCATATCTACAACTTATAAATGCATCAGCTTTAGCTATTGAAGGTCTACCAAGGATCAATGGATGGCCTCCTAAATTATTCTTGGGAATTAAAATCATGAAATCTACATGATATTCCCAAGAATCTAGAGAAACAGACACATCTTCTAATGCACCATCTGGTTTGATAACATATCTATCTTCTAATTATAACAATGTAGGAGTATATTGAGGATTAGGAAGTTTTAGTTGCTCCATTGTTTGTTTACTCATAATGTTGATGGATACTCCTATATCAATTGAAGTGTTTGGAATATCAATACCATTGATATGAATTTTCACAATAGGGATACCTGGATCTAGATATTTTTAAACAATTGGTTTCGCAACATAATATCAACGATTTTTCCTACCAATTCGATTTTTTTTAACATCTTTTAGTTTCCTTCCTCATTTTTTAATGCATGGCTCCTTAATGGTTTTTGCAAATATTGGTAGTTCCTTTATATATTTAAATAATGGAATTTTGATTAAAATATTTTTAAGTTCATCTAGCATATCATAATTTGGTAAAACAAATTTCGTTTCTATTCCTTTATCAATTTTAAGCCTTTTAGGAAAAGGTGAATCCTATAAGGAATAAAAGGTTGTTCTACTAGAGGAACTGTAGGAGCTTGTTTTATTTGGACATCATATGATTGCACACAAACAACTTCCTTTAAAGGAGAATTTTCTTGATCAAGATTACATCTTTTTCATGACATTCATCTCTTCAGAGCTTTGGATGGAAACTGTTGGTGACTTCTTTTGCAAAATTCTACCATATCTAAGTTGAACATCATTTAGACCTAATGTGGTTATCATACAAGATTGATTTTTTTTCCTTAAACATTATAAACAACTTGTTGATTCTTATTATTTGGATTAAGGAGCAGTTGAGAAGGTAGTTTATTGGATTTTTGAAGAAATGGTAATGAAAGTTGTTGATTTGCATTTTAAAATTGAGGAAGTTTGTTACGAAACCAGCTCACAAAAAGATAGAAAAGATAGATGAATGCCTTATAAATTAGCATATTTGTGGGGGAAACCACCTTTACATTACACAAACGAATAATTCTTGGATTATGCAAATGACAAGGCCTCCTTTCTATATATAGGAGTCTAAGGGGTCATAATATAATCAGAGCTAACATAACAATAATAATGTAAGGGCACAACAATAAAAATAGTGGGCTTCTATGGGGCACAATAATAACAAAATGGGGACTACATGGGCCAACAATATAACAAGGGGGTTTTACTCATAACAATAAGGGGTTACACTAGTATTATAGGGACCTAACATGCCCCTCTCCTTCAAAAAGTGTTGTCCTCAATGTTTGAGTAGTTCTTGATGCTTCTGCACAAAATTCTTGTCCTCCCATGTGGAATCTTCAGTAGGTAAGTTCTTCCACTTGATGAGATACTCTGAAATTGGTCGATTTCTTGGTTTTGTGACTGCTTCATGTTCCAATATTGTTTTTCCTTCCTTGTTAAGTTATGTCAGTATTGTTTGAACTAGGGTCTTCTCCAACTTTTGAATGACTGGCCACACTTCTTCATCCTTCTTCCATTCATCCCTTGCATCATGTATCCAATCTGGTCAGATAATAGAAATAACACAGAACAATGCTTCCACATCCTCATCCTTTCTTGAGAGTGCATCTACAACAACATTTTTCTTCCCTTTTTTGTAGATGATTTCAAAGTCATAACCCAACATATTTGTGACCGATTTTTTATGTTCTTCTAATGATAATATTTGTTCTAAAAAGTATTTAAGACTATCATGATCCATTTTTACCTTGAAGTGTCTTCCCATTAGGTAAGGTCTCCATTTCTTAAGTGCATGTAATATTGCCAATATTTCCTTCTCATAAATTGCTTGCTTGAGATGTAGCTGTAAAAATACCCAGTCACCTACATCAAAACTTCTTTCACTGTGATGTTGATCTGCCTATTGTTTCATTCGATTCTACACCAAAGTAGCGTTATCCTTTAAAAGTTGGAGAACTTGTTGTTGATGCTTGATGTGATCTTTCACAGCTTGAATATTTTTCTTCTTGATATGTCCTTCTATATTGAGAGTTTGAGGAGTGGTAATTTCTTTGAATGCATTACAAGATATGGTCGGATTCATTTCTTGATGCTCGATGTGATATTTCACTTCTTGAACATTTTTCTTCTTGATATGTCCTTTTATCTTGATAGTTTGAGGAGTGGTAATTCCAGCCAATGCATTCCAAGATATGGTTAGATTCATTTCTTCTTTCTCAATGTGATCTTACACTTCTTGAACCTTTTTCTTCTTGATGTGTCCTTCTATCTTGAGAGTTTGAGGAGTGGTAATTCGTGTGAATGCTTTACAAGATATGGTCGAATTAATTTCTTCTTTCTCTGGGGTTGGTTCCTATTAGCTCCGCTAATAAAGGGATCAAAAATGGATTCAAAAAACTCCCAAAGTCTGCAAATCTTCTTAAAAAACTTGCCAAGGGATCCATTCATGCTCTTGAAATCTTCATTTTTTGTCAAAGGTCATTTTCCGATCAAAATAGTCGCAACTGGAAAGCCCTTGGAAGGGTGACAACACACTATCGGGAGGCTTAAACACTTCAAAAGCTACAAAGAGAAAAACCGTTACGTAAGTGAAAACCCAACTATGCACAGTCATCGTCTGATCTAGCCGATCAATGGCCTAGATCTAATCAGCGGATCGCAAATCCGGAAGACCAGGGGGCAGGGCCCTTACATTTAGCGATATGCGAATATGATCAAATCACATCACTGTATCGCATCGCTGGAGGTAAGCTGGCAGGGTAAACGTGGACCAAATGTGACTGCAATTTGTGATCAACGATGAAGGATCACTATCAGAGGGCCCACTTCACATTGCAGGATTGCAAATCGTCATATCGCAGCAGCGCTTGACCAAGGGTCGGGGCCTTTTGCACATGCATATTTGCGATGTGATAACCGGACCCGACGGTTATATAACACTCTATTGCATATTATTTTAGGTCTGCGCTAAGGCCGTTTTCAGTGGTTTTTGGTACATTTTTGTTGCATGAGTGAAATATAAAGGGAAACCGGGTTTGCGATATGCGATAAGACACGAACCCAAAAGGGTCCGTGAAGCAATATTTGATTAATATTGAGGTCCACAAGGGCCACTTTTTCCCATTTTTTCCCACATGGTGAAATCCACGGAAAATGCACAATAGCAAGCTTTGTGTGACTGGTGATGATAGTGATGGGAAGGATTTGGCAGTGTTGTAGCGTTTTCGCTATTTATGACACAAACAACCACAACGATATAAAACAATTCAGGGCTATCATTTGAAAGGGACCGGTGCAGGGATTTCATAAGCATGATAGCCACTCCATTGCAGGTTCAGACGGCAAGCCATCCTTAGAGGAGTCTTGCAGTCATGATACATACTAGAAGAAGGATTCGGCAGAGAGACAGTGATCGGTAAACAGAGCCTAGAAAGGGAAGGAGAAGGGAAACTACACACCTCAACCCAAATCAAATGAAATCATGGAGCATTAATAGTCCTGCCAATGTAGCGGTCATCCTAACAAACATGATGGGGCATCTTTGGCACGAGAGAGTTCCCAGGCATCACAGCAGGCTGCCCAAAATATTTGAATATGGTTATTCCTCTATTAGAAGAGGAAAACCTCTTAGCCATGCCTGCCTATTGAGGGAATCAAATGTTTAAGGGACAGATCAGACAAGTCTAAGACGTTGAGCCTTCTAGAGAGCTTAGGAGATTGTAAAGGGCCTATAAAAGGTAGAAAACTACATGTAACAAAGGTTCAAATTCTGGATACTATTGAGACTTTGCTACTCAAGCTTCTCTTCTTCATTCTAGAAATATAAGCTTCTTTTACTATTATATGTTCAATTTCCATTTCTACTCTGTTCTAGGCTGCGTCTGTTATGCATTTGTTCATGTGATTTTGATATTTAACATTAGAGGGGCTATCATCCCACCTCTATGTTGAAGTCCAGTATGTATCATTGAATGTGTTATGCAGGTTTCTATTTATTTAGTGCCAGAGAGTTGTCATCCTATCTATGCCTTAAGAAATAGATTTGCAGACCTTTTTACTAGTTTCAGTCAGCCATCACATGGTCTTCTGCTTCTGCTAGTGTGGTCAGTATTCTCCATATTCACCTAATCTAGAAACTATTGAGCATTAGTGGTATAAAGCCTTGTAAAGCTAAGGGTGTTCATGCATGTCTTGAGTAAAAACAGGGTTGAAATGGTTGTCTGGCTTGATCCAAACCATCTTTCATTCCAATAGTTCAGAGAAAAATATTGAATATTATATGTTACCAGGCATCTCTGAGTTGCAACCTAGGAGAGTTTCCTGGAGTGCTAACATAATTGGCGCCATTGTTGGGGAGAGAAGATTGAAGCTCAGCTTCCCTGAGAGACGACACAGTTCCAGCTTTGATGATAGACAAAGTCTGGACACATATTCTGGTTGTAATAATCTATCTGGCAACTCCACTGGAGGAAGACCAACCTTTGGTGACTCCACGTAATAGTTATGGCACAGTTGTGGGACATGCTCAAAGAATCCTCAAAAATCACCCGTTGTTCCAATGCCTGACCCTAAGAAGATTGTCATGTCAAAAAAAACATTGTAGAAAGGAGCATCAGGATTAGGTAAGCCTTAAAAATCCCTTGTATGTCTGCTAGTGAAGAAGTCACCTTCAAAGATTCATAAAGTTCCTTGTTTATTCATTTCCCTTTCGGATCTCAGTCCAAAGAAGCATCCATGTTGTCCATCATATTCCTCTATCTCTATTATCCATTTCATTGATCCATATGGCTCAGTCTACCAGTATCTTCCACCTACCTCAGTCATGGCAGGCCAGCAAGCCCCTACAAAGATAGAAATAATTGTTGCTGCTAGGTATGGACCCTTGGTCTTGTCTGCCCCTTTGAATGCCATGCCCGCAAGAGATTATCAAGAATATATGCCTAGGTTTACTGGTACAGAAGGAGTAACAGTTGAAGAGCACCTTAAGTCTTTTTATAGCTATGCTGATAACCTAGACATCAATGAAGATGATGTGTGGATGAGGGCTTTTGTCCAAAGCCTAGATGGGGAGGCTAGACAATGGTTCCGAGAATTAGCCCCTAGGTCTATTGCAGACATTGAGGCCTTAGATGATGTGTTCCTAAAGCATTGGGGGGATAATAAAGATATGCTCTACTATCATACTGAATTTGGGAACTTGCAGAGGGAGAATGGTGAGTTGCTATCTGATTTCAACATCAGATTCAAACATATGTATAGCAAAATATCAGCTGAAGTGAGGCCTACCCCTACTTCTGCCATGATCACTTATGCCAATGCCTTCGATTCTCAGTTATGCCTGCTGTTAAGAGAAAGAAGATGTGGTTCTTTGGCTGATATGCAAGATGCAGCCTTTGAAGTAGAATCAAACATCATAGCTGCAGAGAGGCTCGAAGATAATGCTGAAAGGAGAAGACAGGAAGGTGAGTCCTCATCATTCTCCAATCCCAAATTTGATCAAATGACTAGAATGATAGATTCATTAGCCGCTAAAATATCTAAGCTGAAGGCTGAGCAGCTTTCTAAGGAAGCAGGAGCTCCCAGTACCTTTGCTCTTCCAGAGCCAAATCTATATAGAGGAGAAAAGGAGAAGTTGCAGATTTTGCAAAGAAACAAAATGCAAATGAAGACTGAAGGGTGAAAACCCTTTTTCAAAATATAGTCATCGAAGAAGATCAGTTTGAAGAAGAGGAGGAGGTCCATGGTATGGAAGATAAGGGCAGTGTCCCTTTCTTAACCAGAGCTGCCTATGAGAAGTCATTATTCAAAGGCACTGCTTATGATTTTGTTGTCCCTGTAGAACAACAAGATTATTAGCAGAAGAAGCTAGCAACAGATCCCACTATCCTTGAAGAGCCTGAGCCTAAAGCCGGCTCAGCTTCAAATGACTATGCAGATCTGTAGATTGACCAACCTATAGTTATCCCCAACCCAATGAATAAAAAGAATGATATCAGTTCCCCATCATCTTTTCTTCCTTTGTTTGACCAAGTGACAATCCCTCATAATTGCCCATTAAGCACTGGAGCAGGCCAGAATTCAATGGCCGAGGCTTATATGGATAATATTTATCTTGATATTCCGAAGCCTACCCAGGTGACCTCCCATATCTTGGAAGGGCAGTTTGTCAGATCACAAAGGAAGAGGATGCACAGTTTTGGGATACCACCTTGGATGTGGACTGTTCTAAGAAATCTACGGAAGCAAGTGAAGTCTTGGTGTCCCACACAACACAAGAATGCATTGATTCACCATTTATATTAATTGTGTAGGCCACCAACGACATAGTCAAGTACGCAGCAGCCATTGTTATTCAGCAGGCGTAGAAAGGCTTCCACGAAGAACATCCAAGGATGAGAGCATATAAAGAGGGGGTGAAATACAAACCTTCTCTACCTGATAAGGTCAAATGCCCTAAACTCTTTGACGTAGAGGATCCAATCAACCCAATTTTGCAGATCTTTGATGAATCGGCTGATAGGCTGGCTGAGAGGAGGAGATGTTTTTGATGGCCCAGTCAATGGGCAGTTTTTGAAACTTTATTTTAGTTAAGGCTTTCAAGCCTACTATTGTAAATATATTTTTCTTTAGGTTTTTATTTTTCATGCTTAATAGACTCCATGCCCAATGCAACACTAGGAGGAGGATATGGGTTTGTTGTATGCAGGAAAGGCATTGATCTATGATTCTTGAAACCTCACGGGGAGGCTTTCATCCCCATAAGGAGCCAGTGTTAGCTCCACTGATAAAGGGATCAAAAATGGATTCAAAACACTCCCAAAGCCTACAAATCTGCTTAAAAAACACACCAAGGGATCCATTCATGCTCTTGAAATCTTCATTTTTTGTCAAAGGTCATCTGTCGATCGAAATAATCATTGTTTGAAAGCCCTTGGAAGGGTGGCAACACACTATTGAGAGGCTTAACACTTAAAAAGCTACAAAGAGAAAAACCTTTATGCAGGCGTAAACCCAACAATGCATAGTCACCGTCCGATCTAGCCGATCAATGGCCCAGATCTAATCGACGGATCATAGATCGAGAAGACAGAGGTAAGCTGGTAGGGTAAATATGCGATATGCGATTGCGATCAAAGGGATCTAATGGCCTTTACATTTAGTGATATGTGATTGCAATCAAATCGCATCGACAGAGGTAAGCTGGCAGGGTAAATGTGGACCAAGTGAGACTGCGATTTGTGATCAATGATGAAGGATCACTATGAGAGGGACCACTTCGCATCGTAGGATCGCAAGTCGGCATATCGTAGTGGTGCTTCACTAAGGGTCGGGGCCTTTCATACATGCATATTTGCGATGTGATAATTGGACCCGACGGTTATATAACACTCTATTGCATATTATTTCAGGTCTGCGTTAAGGTTGTTTTCAGTGGTTTT
Source organism: Pinus taeda (assembly GCA_000404065.3). Classification (NCBI taxonomy): domain Eukaryota; kingdom Viridiplantae; phylum Streptophyta; class Pinopsida; order Pinales; family Pinaceae; genus Pinus; species Pinus taeda. Next base: position 104,199 of record APFE030026434.1, read on the forward strand.
TAGTGCATTTTCATTACATGAGTGAAATACAAAGGGAAACCGGGTTTACAATATGTGATAAGACATGGACCCAAAAGGGTCCGGGAAGTAATATTTTATTAAGATTGAGGTCCACAAGGGCCACTTTTTCCCATTTTTTAATGTTTTTCCCACATTTTGAAATCCATCGAAAATACACAGTAGCGGGCTTTATGTGACTGGCGATGACAGTGATGGGCAGGATTTGGCAGTATTGTAGCGTTTTCACTATTTATAACCTAAACAGCCACAACAACATAAAAACATTCATGGCTATCATTTGAAAGGCACCAGTGTAGGGATTTCATAGACACGATAGCCACTCCATTATAGATTCAGGCGGCAAGCCATCCTTAAAGGAGTTGTGCAGTCATAATACATCCCAGAAGAAGGATTTGGTGGAGAGACAACACCCAGCAAATAGAGCCTGAAAAGGGAAGGAGAAGGGTCACTGCACGCCTCAACCCAAATCAAATGAAATCATGGAGCATTAATAGTCCTGCCAGCGTAGCAGACATCCTAACAAACATGATGGGGCATCTTTGGCACGAGAGAGCTCACAAGCATCACAGCAAGCTGCCCAAAATATCTGAATATGGTTATTCCTCTATCATAAGAGGAAAATCTCCGAGCCATGCCTGCCTATTGAGGGAATCAAATGGTTAAGGGACAGATCAGACAAGTCTAAGACTCTGAGTCTTCTAGAGAGCTCAAGAGCATTGTAAAGGGCCTATAAAAGGTAGAAACTACATGTAACAAAGGTTCAACTTCTGGAGACTATTGAGACTTTCCTACTCAAGCTTCTCATATTCATTCTAGCAAATATAAGATTCTTTTACTGTTATATGTTCAGTTTACATTTCTACTTTGTTCTAGGCTATGCCTGTTATGCATTTGTTCATGTGCTCTTGATATTTAGCATTAGAGGGGTTATCATCCCACCTCTGTGTTGAAGTCTACTATGTATCATTGAGTGTGTTATGCAGGTTTCTATTTATTTAGTGCTAGAGAGTTATCATCCTCTCTGTGCCTTATGAAATAGATTTGCAGACCTTTTTACTGGTTGCAACTGGCCATCACATGGTCTCGTGCATCTGCTAGTGTGGTCAGTATTCTAGATATTCACCTAATCTACAAACTATTGAACATTAGTGGTCTAAAGCCTTGTAAAGCTGAGGGTGTTCATGCATGTCTTGAGTAAAAATAGAGTTGAAATGGTTGTCTGGCTTGATCCAAACCATCTTTCATTCCAATAGTTCAGAGAACAATATTGAAGATTATATGTTACTAGGCATCTCTGAGCTGCAACCTAGGAGAGTTTGCTAGAGTGCTAACAGTTCCTGGTGTATATCCTCTTCTTTTGATATTTCTTGATCCTTTTCTTCCTCCTCTTAATAATCTATGTAAAATAATTTATTCTCAGCACACTTATGGCCTTTAGTGTATTTTTTATCACAATTGTAACAAAGCCCTTTTGCTCTTTTTTCTTCCAATTGTTGTGGTGTCAACCTTGTAGGTTGTGGAAGGATAGGAGAAACAATACTTCCATCTTTGTAGTTGTGAGGGGTAGACTTCATTGTTGCTGTAATTTTGATTTGAACTTTTCTTGCCCTCTCCAATGAATCAGGTTCCCAATGACGAACCTCATATTGAACGATATCCTTTAAAGTCCCTACGGAGACATTAATCCTCTGCTTCTCTGGAATATCATTTTCCCTTATATTCAATTTTTGAAAGTCCTCAATGTTCTCTACCATTGAACACTTTTGTTTGAGATTTATCAATAGGTTAAAGAAGGTGTTTCTCTTTGTATCCTCATAATGTGCTATCATTTCCTTCGTGAAAATTGACCACGTAACAAGTGGTTTATAAGAAAAAAGCCCTTTATACCATAAAAATTGATCTGGTTCTAAATAATTTGATGCAATACATACCTTTTGTAACAATGGTACCCCATGTAGATCAAAAAATTTCTCCATCTATAGTATCCAATTTACCAGATCCTTGCCATCAAACTTCCTCATCTCGCTTTTTCTTGATTTTAGGAGCTCGATCTTGAAATAATTGTAAATCTGTAATTTCAGATCTCAAAGTTTTAAAATTTTCATCCTGTAGTAGCCCGCTATGTCCTCTTTCTAACCCTGAGAGTTTGATCAATATTGGATTCTGTAAGGAAGCATTATGTCAAATCTCCCACAATGACCCGATTATAGACTAGTTTAGTAGAGAAAACTTGTACGATGTGCCACGTGTCGCTGTTTCAACCTTAGGACCTAAAAAAAATATACAGAAAACTAAAGCCTGTCCTCTTTCTAAAACTTCTTACAAAATTTCAATTTGATACTCAGAGTGAAAGTTATGACGATTTTCCCTAAGTCACCTGTTTAGGATGTAATTAGGGAGCCTACAAAAACCCTAAATGTCTCAGATTATATCTCCAAAAATATAGCGAGACAAGATCTGAAATTAGGACCTGAGCTTCATTAAGATTTCGCTTCAAATGGGTTTTTGTTTTATCTTCTAAAACTTCGTAGAGAACAAGCTATAGTGAAACTTCCACGATGACCTATTTTAGATGAAATTCTAAAGCTTGCCAAAACCCTAACTTTCTTAGATCATATCTTTGAAGATAAAGTGAGAGAAGATCTGAAATTCAGACATGAGATTCAACAATATTTATTCTCAAATGTGTCTTTTTTAGCTTCTGAAATGTCGCGGACAAAATGGTATAGCGAAAATGCCACGATGACCTGTTTGGAGCAGTAAAACCCTAGAATCCAAAGCTCTGATACCAAATGTTATGAAACCAGCTCACAAAAAGATAGAAAAGATAAATTAATGCCTTATAAATCAGTCTCTTCGAGGGGGAAACCTCCTTTAAATTACACAAATGAATAATTCTTGGATGATACAAATGACAAGACCTCCTCTCTATATATCGGAGTCTAAGGGGTCATAATATAATCAGAGCCAACATAACAATAATAATGTAAAGGCACAATAATAATGTAAGGGCACAATAATAAAAATAGTGGGCTCCTATGGGGCACAATAATAATAAAATGGGAACTACATGGGCACAACAATATAATAAGGTGGTTTTACTAATAACAATAAGGGGTTACACTAGTAGTATAGGGACCTAACAAAGTTAGTTTTGTTGAGGAAAATAATATTTTGGTGGAAAGGAATAAGGTTGTAGGAATTGAGGATATTGAGGATTTCTACCATAAAGATTTTTCCAACCTTGTGCCCAAGATGGATTTTGAGGGGGTGGTTGCCAAGGTTGCCAAGGCATAGGTGCAGTTCAATTATTTTGTGGTTCTGCATATGATTGAGTATTGAAACCTTGAGTCATATTGGGATTTTTGATTTTTCCCTGGCCTTTTAGAAATAGAAAAAAAAAATGATTCAACTTGGCTTGTTCGAACCACATCTTGAAAAACATATTTAAGCTATGTATGGAGGGGATTCCTTTGTATTATGATTTTCAACACATATGACACAAATTTATATATTATCAAGGGGACATTCTCTCAAGGCATGTTTTTTCCTACATCTGGGACAAAAATAGATAGTGCAACATTCTCAATTTTTTGCTTTTTTTGTGTCTTAAGAGTATATAGTTGCTCACTAAGACTCCCAAGGATATATGTTTTGAAATTATCAAGAAAATTGTATGTTTCAGCTCTACCTACTATTCCAGTTGCAAATTTACTAACTCTTGACATGACAGGGTCTCTTGGACTTTTACCAATTCTAGCCTTTCACCTTGAGATATGTTTACACAAATCACAGATTTCACCAAATGAAAATTGAGAAACATATCCTTTTCCCATTAAATTGATAAGGTAAATCCACTCTGTTAACACCAAAAAATCATACACATGTTTTCATAATCCAAAATAATCTAAAATACATCCAGCAAAATGCACAAGTGAAGATTTCCTAGCTGAATAGATCATGAAGTTTAAAATTTTTAATTTATCCTAAGGTACAAAGTTTGTAAGGATAAAAAATTGAGTACACCATGATTATTTCTTTGATATCTACGCATGCGTGGAATATCATTTGAAAGTCATGCAGTCGAATAAATGGATGGCTCAATGAATCCGAGACCACTTTACACACTCGGAGTCGATTTTGTGACAGGATCTCAATCTGGACAACTAAATTCGAGTCACCCTAAAGATATGCAACCCTCAATGGAATCATTTTTTCATACTCATTATTCATTATCATGCATGATCCAAGAGATGGAAGAAGGATTATATATATATATAATATATATATATATATATATATATATATATATATATAATATATATATATATTATATATATATATATATATATATATATATATATATATATATAATATATATTATATATATATATATAATATATATATATATATATATATATATAAACAGGCCATGGGAGAACCAAAATATGAGACATTGTTATGCTGGCCAAACTGCTATCAGAGGAGATTGCCATTCCATTGTTGAAGCCAAAGAAAGTAATAGCACTAACATGTTGTCCATATTTCTTCTAAGAAATCCATCATCTTAGTGAGAGAAGAGGAATTCACCATTGGAGAGTCTTCATACTTCTTTGAGAGAGAGGAGAAACTTGCAAAGAGATTGAGGAAAAGAACCCCCCTTGCTGAGGATTTTTAGAACCATAGCTCAAAGAATTTTCTTCAAGTGTCTAAGATTCATCTATTGTATTCAACCTCTACTACCAGTGGTCAATAAAGGAAGGTTTTTCCATTATTGTGTATTTAGCTCTTTGTTTTTGTTTTTTTTTTTTTATGTATGCATTATTTCCACTATTTACATTATTTTGTTTATCTAAGTATGTCCACTAACAACACCAATTCTACATGTGATCCTTTCTAGGGAACAACCAATTGTTAAGGAGGTGTCTTTTGTTACACCATTTCAACAAAACCACTACCACACACTCATCTATAATGGATTTCAACAAAAGAGATTTTAATGTTTCATCATCTAAGTCATGCATCGTAGCCCTTTTAACACTATAGGAAAATATTTCAATGATGTCTTCAAGGATTTCATCCTCTTTTTGCATCATATTAAAGAATTCATCCTTAAGGTTACAAGGAATGCAATAATACTTATATGTTTCTAAGAACACACTTTTCATTTCTTCTTGTGTTCTAATAGTATGTGTTCCTAGTCCCATTAACCAAATTGCTCCATCTTTAGGAGTAGTTGGAAATAATTTCAATAGACAATAAAGTATGTGGTTAGAAGATCTAGATAAAACTTCAAACTAAAATATAAATTTTTATGGATCCTCATCTCTTAAACCATGGAAATTAGGGTGCATAGTGGGGTGAAATGTTTTTCATTGTGGTTGTGGTATCTTCATAAAAAATAGGAAATCCATAAGGATCTGGTTTTTCTTTACCACCTCTACCACCTTGTCATCCACCTCCTCCTCTATTTCCTCCTCTGCCTCTTCCACCTCCAATCCTAATTTCACCACTTACATTATTTATTTCTCCTTCTCCTTCCCCTACTATTGTAGATTCCTTAGAGCTAATATAAGTTTATATAATAGAATTATATAGCTCTTCTTCTAGTTTCCCTATCAATGGTATATTAAAATAATTTTCCTCTTTATTCTCTATACAAACATTTAATTCTTGTCCTAAATGTTGTTCTCCTATCGAAGAGAGAAGTACTACTCCTTATGTTGGGGATGTAGGTTCTTCAACTATAGTTTCAGTAGAAGAATTGCCTGGATCTCTTGGTAAAATTTCACATATATGCACCTTAGGGAGTCTATGTCTACCTGCAAATGATGGGATGTGAATGTTAGTGGATGGTGTGGCACTACGAGGTCTAGTGGGGGTGAGTGGTGATGTTGGAATTGAACTTGTACCTCTACTTACAAATCTAGCCATATAATCCATTTATCTATGCCTAAATTAATTTTGCCATGCTTTAATTATGCATCTACAAAGTTGAATGGTCCTAAAATGATATGCAAACTAAGAATGGAATCCTATATACACCTCCCTGGAAAAGGAACCAAAATGTTGGGTAATTTAATTGACCTTAAATTGCTTCATTAATTAGCAACCAAGGTTCATGTACATATGAAGTGCATGTGCACCATATATGCTAGGAATTCTATATTTTGATGAAATTGATCTAAGTATGGATAAATGTTAAATGAAATTAACAAGTTGTCATGCACATGCTCTTTCCATTAAAGATACATCAAAACCAAATACCAAAATGAATTGAAAATTAATCTAAACCTTGAAATCTCAATTTATTCTAATTGAAAAATTGAAATTTTGTCTATAATTGCTAAAAGGAAATATTAATGCTAATTTTCAGAAAAGAGATCCTAATATTAATTACAAAGTTGAAGGTTTAACACTACTTTGCAAAACAGAATATTAACATTATTTTCAGAAAAGAGAAACTTAACTCTAAATTGCAGAAAATGACATTCTAAGTTATTCAGATCTTTTTACTTCAAAGAGGCATACAGGATTTATTTTTACAAGGCATGTAACCATGAAATGCATACACATAAATCAAGCATAAATAAATGAAAACCATGAGAAGAAAAGAAGCAAACAAGTTGATAATGGAGTTCATCGAGTGTGGGTTACATATCTAGGCCCTACTCAATGTGGGGAGGCCTCTTTCATAATCTTCAGTGAAATAAAATTACATGCATGTTCAAAATACACAAATGAGTCCCATCAATAGTTAAATTTTGAAGATAATTATGCCATCCTCCAACCTTAAAACTATCTTTATCTTACATTAATTCACAAATTTTTTATATTATGCTTAGTAAGAGGAGTGAAAGGAGTTTGTCATAGTATGTGGCCTAATGTGGATTTATTGCATGAAAATGAAGAATTGTTTAGGCTACTATTATGTAGAGGCTTGATGGAGACAACTAGGAGAGAATCTAGGGGGTTTTTCCACCTCCTTAACTCCCTAAACTCGGTGTGGGATCACAATATCCTCCCTCACTAGTTCGATTTCACTGGAAACTGATTGACTCATAGTCCAAGTGAAGACCAAGAGGGACAAAATTCACCATTTTCAAGATCAAGGAGGGAACCACTCCTAATTTCAAGGGAGCTTCTTCAGCTACCCATTTGTATAAATAAAATAGAAGAAGATCTCACTAGGATTCAAAGTTTTTGTTTAGGTAGTTGTAGCTATTGAGATTGAAGCTTGACATTGTTACTATAAACTTTTATGTAATGTATTAGACCTACACCTTTTGATAATTCGAAATGGGATTTCAAGATGAATATGAGTTAGTTTCAAAGGGATGATACCCTTGGGTTTGGGCCTAACCTAGAGGCTTTGGCCCCTCTTTTTATACTTATGTTTCTTCTTGATTCTAAGCAGTTCATAGTTTCTTGCATTTCAGTAGACAGTAATCTATAAAAACTTGTGATTGTAGCCTATATATCACCTCTCTGGTGAGAGAATGAGCGGAAGGATTCACAACCATAGTCCACAAATATTGTTTTTATGATTTCTTGGAAATAGATTAGTGTTAGCTGTCCTGTTTTAAATTTTCTTTCTGTAGCTTAGAAGTTAGTTTAGTGAGTAGATCAGTGTTATGACATAAATTAGATGTTATTTAAATTCAACTCACCTTTTCCATCATAAGTTAACTTATTTTTTTAATGATAAATGGATAAATGCATGTGATTAAATAGAGGGCTTTGTTGATCTGCATGGAAGGGCACCTTCACCACTTCTATCTTGAGCTTGTTCACCTTCTCTTTCCATTGCCAAATTTTGTCCCAAAACCCTATTTTACAAGTAATTTTTCCTAGTACACTGAGATTACTCATCCTAGTACAAGACATGCCTCTTAGAGGTCCTGAGCTTGGCTAGGGGCTCAAGCAAACCTCCACCCATTTTCTTCAACTTTCATCCACTTCTCCATCCCCTCAAGACATCATTTTCACCATTAAAAGCCACTCGGATGCCCTCATGTAGCATTACACGCCTTCCTGTAGCATTACAGGCCTCCTATAACACTTCTTTCCTTAATTAGTTATGATCCACACTACAAATTTCACTTATTCTAGATGAATAATGACCCCCAACTATGCTTTTGTGATCGGGGGAGGCTCCTCGGCCACTCCAACGCTTCGTTTTCTTAACTGCAAAAATAGAGTAGAGTTAGCTTTTATCACAAGTATGATGCAAGTAGGTTAATGATTTACAAGCAACCGTGAACTCAATATATGATACATGAAATTTTGATTGGTATTTTGATGAATTATGAAAGACAAAATAGTTTCCTTTATTCAAGTATATTTGGTAGTTTAATGGATTTTGCAAGATAAAATAGCTTTCCTTCTGTAAGTAGATTAGCCTTTGTCCTTTCGTGAATTGATTAGTTAGCATTTAAAATTTGAGTTAATGGAATTTCAACTTTTATAGCTACAAGTAATTTCCAATTGGATATTTATCAACAAGATTTCATTCTAATTTAGTTATAGGAATGGTCTCTGAGCACTTTTTATCTAATTTCATAACTGAGGGGGGAATGAGTGGAATCATATATCTTGTGCATATAGCATTGTCACCTTTAATTTTGTACGAACCCTAGGTTAATAATTTGAGTTAAGGAGCCCTTGGGAGTTGCAACATTCTTGTTGTAATACCAGGGCTTGCCACTTTTAGGCATCATTATCGGGGAGGTGTCTAAGTAGATGTTGTTTCTGCTTCAACATTGTTTTTTGTTTTGCATACAGTTTTTGAAAAAGTAAAAAGTAAAAAAAAAATTATGTCATGCCTCGTAGGAGCAAGGATAATCAGGGAAAGTTTTACTAAAAACTCCCACACCCTCAAACAGTCACCCTTCACTCTTATTTTGTGACTCTGAGCTTCCTTCTATGACCACAGGGGAGTTATAAGATCCTCTAGGTGAGCAACCTAAATTTTTTGGAGAACCTATTGGGGAAGAAGAAGAAGCCACTTCACCTACCCAAGCTATGGCTGAAAACAGGGACAATGATGTTTTCCCTAACAAAGAGACCAATGGAGAGGCTAGAATGAAGAACATAATCCCTACCGCCCTTCAACACTTTCATGGATTAACCTCTAAGGATATTGACACCTTCATGTTTGAATTTTTTGTTGTCTATAGGACTTGTGACTATGCCTCTGATAAGTAGAAGTTGAAGCTATTCCCCTCTACTATTAAATATGCATTGTTGTGCTAGTTTGTGGGTCTTTCTAGGGGTAGCATCACTACCTAGGTCCAAATGCAACAAGCCTTCAATAACAAGTACAAAGACTACTGTAGGTCTAAAGAAACCAACTAATAAATTTGTAGAATGACTCTTGGACCTGATGAATCCCTAGAAGACTATGAGGAGAGATTTAAATACAATTATAGGAGGGCCAACTGCACCCTTGATCCTGAGTCACTTAAGTTAGTTCTTCTCTGAGGGATCAGGGACGATATGTTGGAAACCCTCAACATGTTGTCTGAAGGAAATACCTATTAGTTATCCTATCATGAAATCAAAACTATGTTCAAGAATCACTCTAGGGATTTGGGGAATAAGGGTAGGGATAGTCAAGGCTTGGTCAGTTCCTCTTCTTCCACAATATTCATGAAAAATAAGATAGGTAACATGTTGGAGGATTTCATGAGTGAAATGTTCATACATTTGCATTGCAAATGAAAACCATGCAAATCAAAAGAATGTAGGGTGAAGAATAAAAGGCACTAGCCATTTTTTTCCCTAGATGCACCAAAGACATCCTAGGAATGAGTGAAATTTGAATTGCATAGAGGTTTTCCTAGTCTGTGAAGAAAATCATGCAACAGACAAATTACCTTCTTTTCCAAGACTAAAAGTTGTATGTCAAGTGGAAAGAAGGGGGTCAGAGAAACTTTGTTTCATCAATCAAAGAAGACCTCAAGGACCTCGACCATATCAACAAGGCATGCAAGGTTCACCCTACTCTTATTATAATCCAAATCAAAATACACCCTTGCAACCTTGGTACTCTTCAACTCATTCATCTTGGTACACACATTCTTCTTGGCCTTGTGCTCCTCCATATCCTCCTCAACTTCTAAACCATCCTTTTTAACCATATCCACCGCAATCTTCTCAATGGGGCAACCCATCACAAGGGTGGAGGCCTCAAGTTAACCAGACTCCTTCTTTACTACCTCCACCCCAACCTCAACCAGAACTCACTCATTCTAATCCATATAAGCAACCTCAAATTCCCACTCAACCAAATCTGAACCCAAACAACAAGCAATAACAAAAGGTCTATAGTGAAGAGACATCCTATGCTTCTTATGCTATGGAAATCCTAGATATCAACCTTTGGTCTAGGATATTTCTTCCAGATAACTACTCACCTCCTCCACGTGAAGAGATTGAAGAAGAGAAGGAAGAGAGTGTTCCTCAAGTCAATCCACCACCTTTTCCTGAGAGGTTTATCCACCCTAGCTAGCACACCCAAGAAGAGGTTGAACTTCTGGGGGAATTGAAGAAATTGTGTGTTAATATACCTCTTCTCCAAGCTATTAAAGATGTTCCCCTCTATAATAATCTCAACAAGAAGATATGTTTCAAAAATCCTGGGAGAAGAAAAAGAGACAACCCCACCATAAATGTTGTTGGCTAATTATCTAATTTGATGCTTGGGAGGGTGATCTTCTTGAAATATCTAGACCCTAGAAGCCTAGTAGTACATGTGCACATTGATGGCCTTATAGTCCCTAATACCCCCATTGATCTTGAGGCTCCAATAAATGTGATAACTAAGGAAACCATGCTAAGTCTAAATCTCCAAGGGGATTTCAAAAAGATCACCATAGTGATGCAACTTTCAGAAAGATTCAGAGTAGCTCCTGAGGGAGTTTTTTAAGATGTTATGGTCTCCATTAAATCTTGGGAGTATCCTACTGATTTCTCAGGTATCTAGCCCAAATCCAAGTTTAATGGCTACCCTATCATCTTGGGAAGGACATGGTTAGTCATCGCTGATGCTTACATTAGTTATAGGGCTGGAAACATGACCATTAAGAATGGACATTTATTTGAATAGTTGGTATTGTATACTCCTTTTCGGCCTTCTATTGAGCATGAATTACCCTTGTGGTTAGAAGAGGAGGAAGAAGATGAACTGTATCACACCACCCCCCACCCAATCTACATGCTAGACACTATTATAGGAGGGGAGAAACCTGATGAAGTTGATCTCATTGACCATATCCCTCATAATCAACTTACCACTCCCATACCAATTGATTGTTTGATGAAATAATTTGGGACTAATCCATCGAATGACTTATTCCCTATTGAATCAGGTCCATTCAATATTGTAGAGTTTTGCCCATCCAAAACCTTAAATATCAACCCTTCTCTCTCGACCAAATATGAAGAACAAAAAAGTGTTGAGGAAACACCTGAATGATTTTTCTTGGGATTATAAGGAAATGAAAGGTGTGCATCCCTCAGTTTGTACCCACCATATTTATATCAAGGGGGGATGCAAGATTATGTGCCAAACCTAGAGAAGGATGAACCCAACTCTTAAGGATATTGTGAAAGAAGAACTACAAAAACTATTGGATGTAGGGTTCATATACCCCACTTCAGATAGTGAGTGGGCGTCACCTCTTATGTTAGTTCCTGAGAAGAATGGGAAGTAGAGAATATGTGTTGACTACCATGAACTCAAAAAAGATACAAAGAAGGACCATTTTCATTTTACCTTCATTGACTAATTCCTAGATGGCCTTGCAGGGAAGAGATTATTCTCCTTCATGGATGGATTTAGTGGATAGAATCAAATCCAGATCAGCCATGAAGACCAAGATCTGACCACATTCACATGTCCTTGGGGTACCTTTTATTATAGAGTTCTTCCATTTGGATTTTGTAAAGCCCATGCTACTTTCCAGAGTGTAGTTTTGAGTATTTTTTCTAAATGGGTTCATGACTCTATTGAAATATACATGGATGATTTCACTCCTTATGGATGTGACTTCCATGAAGCTCTCTCCAATCTCTGCAAGGTTTTGAATAAATACATTGAAATGAATATCTTTCTAAGCACTGATAAATGTGAGTTCTTGATGAATGAGGGGACTGTCCTTGGCCATTCCATATCCAAGGAAGGGATAGAGGTAGACCCAAGAAAAATTTCCATCATCAAAAGGGTCACTACCCCTCAAAAGCAAAGAGATTTTAGGATATTCTTAGGAATAGATGGGTATTATAGGACATTCATCAAAGACTTTAGTAAAGTGGCTTCACCTTTGTTTGGTTTATTCACCAAACACTCATATTTTTGTTGGACTAATAGTTGTCAAGAGGCCCTTGAAGTGCTGAAAGAAAAGTTTACCACTGCACCCATCCTAAGGGGTCCTAACTAGGAATTTCCTTTCCATATCCATACTGATGCATCTGATAAAGCTGTAGGGGGGTTCTTGGGACAAGTATAGGATAATTTTCTTTATGCTATTTATTTCATTAGTAAAAATTTGTCTAAATTTGAGTGGAATTACACTATCATTGAGAAATAATTCTTAGTTGTAATACATTCTTTAAACAAATTTAGGCACTATATCACTGGGTACCAAACTTTTTTTCATACTGATCATGCAGCCATTAAATATTTTATGAACAATCCTAATGTTAATTTTAGGATAATTAGATGGTTGTCATTACTACAACAAATTTATTTGACTATTATTGACAAACCAGGGAAAGAAAATGTGGTTGCATAATTTTTGTCCAGGTTAACCTTTCCTTTAGGTAATGAAGAGATGGTGGAGGATTAGCTACAAGATGAGCACTTATTTTCCATCTCGTTTATTTAATCTTGGTTTTATGACATAACAAACTAATTTGCTGTTAGGAGGTTCCCTCTTAATCTATTATCCAATGAGAAAATCAAGTTTGTAAGGAAAAGCTCTCCTTTCACTTGGATTGGGGGAAATATTTTTAGATTGGGGCCAGATCAAATCTTTAGGATATGTGTAAGAGAAGAGGAGGTATTTGACATCCTCTTAGGATGTCATGATGGACCTTGTAAAGGTCATTTTTCTGCAAAAAGAATAGTTGTTAACATTTTATAGGTTGGTTACTATTGGCCCACTTTACTTAAGGATGCAAGGAGATACACCACTAGATGTGCTTAGTTCCAAAGAATGCAAAAACCCACAACTAGGAATGAAATTCCCCTACAAATTCAAGTGGCCTTAGAGCCATTTGAAAAGTGGGGCATGGATTTCATTGGGCCAATTGATCCACCATCAGGACAGAAAAAGTACATCATTGTGTGCACTGATTACTTGACAATGTGGGCTGAGACAAAGGCAGCCAAAGAAGCAACTAAGCATGAAGTGGCAAAATTTTTAAGAGAAAACATATTCTACAAGTTTCGGTATCCAAGGGAGGTAGTCACTAATCAAGGAATGCAGTTCATATATAATTTGATTGAAGATGTCATGAGGCAGCACCATATCAAGCACAATACATCCAATGCCTATCACTCTCAAACAAATGAGAAAGTAGAGGTCACAAATAGAGCATTATAGAGCATCCTCATGAAGGTTGTTAGGAGAAACAGGAAAGAATGGGTAGAGAGACTAATAGAGGCCACTTGGGCCTACAACACCACTTCGAAAACCACCACTGGATTCGCTCCATATAATTTTGGTTATGGGAAGAAGTATTTTCTTTCTATTGAGTTTGAATATAAGACTTTGAGAATGGAAGCTCATTTTGACTTAGATGTGACCGCAACATATCAAGAAAGGATGCTCCAACTGAATGGCTTAGATGAGTTCAGAATAAAATCTCTCCTACACATTGAAGTCATACAATTGCAAAGGAAGGTACGACATGACAAGAATATCAAGGAAAATACTTTTAAAGAAGGGGATTGGGCCATGTTATTTGATTCTAGGTTCAAATATTTTAAAGGGAAGATAATGACAATATGGTTGGGTCCATACCCAGTAGAAAAGTGTCATGAAAATGGATATGTACAGATCATAACCATTAATGAGGAAGGCATTCCATTACTTGTAAATTGTTATAGGTTGAAGCTATATAAAAGACCTTTGTCCAAGGAAGAATTTATTAGTTCAATCAGCAAACAACTAAATATGATTGAGAGTTTCAAAGCCTTTAGTCCACAATAATCCTAGAAATTTGAAAAAAAACAAGGCCTGTATGAAAACATCTATGAGGCATCTGACACCAACTCCAGGGTTGAAAACCTCTCTATCGTAGCCCGGGAGAAAAAAAATTAAAATAATAAATAATAAATATCCCTAGATGAAACCTCCCTTGAGGAACCTAGGGAATGCATGCAGGTTGAAAACCTCCTCTGAGGTAGCCTATGTGTCTCAAGAAAAAAAAGGAGGAAAAAGAGAACAAGGAAGAAGCTTATATCATGTTTGCTAACCTTTGTTTTGTTTTGCACGATTGTAAACAATGGCATATTTCATGGTTAAATGCCAAAACCTACAACATACCCTCCATTCCTCCATTCATACATCTCATATCCATCTTCTCCATTCATATTACTATCTCTCTCCACCATCCCATCATCAAGAAATCCAGATTTCACCTCCTCTTTGTGATGTTACGGGAAGGACCTATATTGCTATAGGAGGTCCCGTAATGCTACAGGAGGAGCCTGTGGATCTACAAGAGGGAGTTCCAAGTACGAGAACAACCAAAATTATCATTTCAAATCTAAGAAAATATAAATAGGGTCCTATGATTTTTCCATCACCCAACCACTCTTTTTCACCAACAAATTGCTCAAAATTATCCACTTTGTCCTACCTTAAAAAAAACATAGAAGCCATTATTTTCAATTTCTACAATGCCTACACTACTCTTTCATAACTCTAACCCTATCCTCATAGCTTATCATCTTATCCCTCATCTCTCTCATGCAAACTAAATACTTCAAGGGCAAATCAAAAGACTGTTATAGGAAGAAACTCCTCCTGTCGTAGCTTGTGCAACCACACAACAATCACTGATATTATATTTTCCCACCACCAAAAAGGATGATGAATATTTGTTTGCAGCTATGAAGAGACACTTCATTCTCAGGAAGGCTTTCCACCACCAGCAATAACTTGGACATCATAAGAGGCACTTGCACACACGCACAACAAAAGAAACAATCAAGGTATCATCATGAATGAAGACATGCATAGGAAATAAGTCAAAGAGGTCAAATCCCTTTATCACAATGATATATCGTCCAAATCCAAAAAGAAAACCTTTGTATCCATTCAATCCATGGTTAAGATCAGGTATAGAAACCCTAATCTCCTCCCTTTAAATAAAAATGATTAAAATGTGTTTTAAGTGAGAAAATGTGTTTTAGTAAGCTTGAGGTGGCTAGTGAACTTGGCCACCCTTGACTAGTAAACTCAAGTGTGAGATAAGACACCCATGCAACATGGAAATTTCAACTCATTACGAAGTGGTTTCCTTTAAGAGTGGGGTGATAATCACGAGGAGAAAGAAATGATTATAATTAGTGGGGACAACAGTACAAAAGAGGAAACTCATGTTAATGCCAAGTCACTAAAGCGCTCCAAGATATTAACACAAAAGAGGATATTATGTGTTGGATCTACTTCATTTGTATCATCACTCATTCCAAAAATAGGTAGAGGAAGGATGAGCTAGTGCATCAAGCAACCTAGAGTGCCACCGAGGAGCTTTGAACCCTGTTTGCAAGTGCTACAGGAGAAAGCTAGAGGGAGCCATGCAATCGCTACAAGAGGGCTGAGAGGAGCTACAAGAGGAGTTGGGAGGAGAAAAAGGAGTCATAATGGCTCGATATTGTTTCAAAACCTTTGTGCACACCCATAATTTCTCTGACAAGAAGTAATTGACACCTTCATTCCTTGTTTCTACACCTAATCGCATGACATGTCTACTTAAAATTAAGAGCCTATATCAATCCATTGATTAGTAGGAGATATTTTTGAAGTTTTTTGTGGTTAAGAGAAGAGAAAAATATTTTGGTTGATATAAATTGGTGCATCCTTCTTCATCACTACTATAGAGCACTTTACCGTTGTTTCACCAATGAAATTATTTAAAAACTCTCTGAATTCCACACCCACATAACATCAAGGAGTAATAGAGAAGAAATGGGGAGGATTTAACAGAAGGGAACCCTCATACACCAGGAGAATTCATGAATGCCCTCTTGTAGTTAACATCTTCAGAAGAAACCAGTGGTTGGGTTTCTTTGAGTTGCTCAAGGGGTATGATGATGATATTTCCCATGAACTTTCCATGACATTACACTCTCAAGAGGAAGACAGTGCTACAATTATTTCTAGAGGGTTGGGCATCTATCTCAATCCTAAAACCATCAGCAGAGTGACCACCTTGCCTCTAGGAATTAGATGGAGCAAAGAAGACAAGCAAGTGTCACAACTAGGAAAAACTTTTTCCTTTCAAAATAAAAGCCCGTAGAAGATAAGAATGGAGAAGAACAGAAATTTTGACTTACCCTTGGGATGAGGTACCTTACCATATCCTTAAATATATATATTTTGAAGGGAGATTAAGTTTTCTTTATGGATATGACTTCATACTACTACAAGAGCTAAGATTCAAGGAAAAATTACCTCTTCCTCAAACACTTAGTGTCCCTCATTTCCTCCTATAATCAATCATGGAGATGCGTTAGAAGGTGAGGGAAGGAAAACACCAACATTTAGCTCACCATGGTGTCATCAAGTTGATAGTGGTGGATACTATGAACCACTTTGGAATCTCTATCATATGGAACAAATTTTTTGACATGGATAAGGATAATTTCATAGAAACACCAGCCCTTACACTAGCAGAGACTCCAGTCTCTAGTATTATATGAAGAGAAGGAAAAATAGAGGAAGAAAAAGGAGCAAAGATAGAAGCGGAAGAGGCAACAAAACAGAGAGAAAAAAAAAACAGATGAAAAAGAGGCAACAGAGACAGAGGAAGGAGAAGCAGAGATGAAAGGAGAAGAGGAGGAGAATAAAGGAGAAGAAAGAATAAACCATGAGGAGACTCCTCAACCCCAAGGACCATAAGACATTGAACAAGAAGTAGTTGCAAACTTAGAAACATTGGGAACTCCTATCAAGCACAAGAGGAAGCAATCAAGACAAAGTCAAATGTATTTTAGAACCAGGAAGAGCATTACAATTAGACAAGGGAAGCCACAAACTCCTACAAGGGTTCCCATAATTATTGATGAGTCACCAAGCAAAAAGGAAGAA
>APFE030026439.1:0-11666 GCA_000404065.3 Pinus taeda
ATGCTTCCAACCAACAAAATCTTTGAGGAGAAAGATGCAACTTCCAATTGTGATTGATCTTGTGCTGATCTAGGGGGAGAGTTCAGGGTGAATGGGAATGAGAAAATTAGGGTGTCAACCATTATTGTTCTAAGGGATCAACGGTGGAGTCTGAGGAAGGAGGATTGTATTCAAGATATAAGGAAAGCTCTTTTAGCACCAATACTCTGACAGAGATAAAGATGTTTTAGAAGATGAGCTAACAAATATATTTAGGGAGAGCCTTCCATATAAATTTGAGGGAGGATTTGGTTTGATGGGAGCCGATAAAGGATTTATGCCATAATGAGAATTGTTTTGGATATTTGGAGGCCACTAGGTTCCGAGGAAAAGAGGACCAAGGGAAGTGTCCCACACCGCCATTGTGTATGGAAAAGAAAGAAAAAGATGAGGAATTGATTCCTCCAATTTCTCAGAAAGAAGACACCTTGAAGGGATAACTATGCCACCCTTTGGAATCTTTTCTGAATTTAAATTTATCTTATGCATCAAGAGCCTACAAAAGGTGTTTACCTTTGGAATTGCATCGACCCTCTAGAGATTTTTTCATATAATGGATTTCAGAGGAACCTGGGAATTGAAAAGAAGAGTATTATAGCCCTCTCTAATAGAGTAGAAGGAAGATTTCCAACCCAACTTATCAATTGCAGATCTGGATGAGTGAAGCACATCTAACAAGTTTTCTTTTAAAAATTTCTACAAATGGTTTTAGAATGTCAGGGACATCATCCAACTCCTAGCCTTTCCAAAGACTTGCACCATCCAAATCCATTAAATGAGCAAGGGTGACTACACCTGCATGGCTCAAGTGCTCCATCAAGGGTTGAATGCTCTCATCCTTGCACATCGGAAGGAACCTAATAGCGAGTCTTCCCAAAGGTTGATTTTATTCCCACTTCTTGGAATCCAACAAAGATGGTCATTAATTAATGAGGATGTATACGCAACCAGTTTCCAAACCTAATATCCTTGGGTCCTTGGCTTACTGCCCCATTCATAGAGCGATTATCATTTGCTTGCAAATACTTTGCTTGTAGGACTTGTGCCAACCACAAGTCAGGCTCAGTTTTAAGCTTCTAGTATAGCTTGGCCCCCATTGTAATATTAACCAAAGGGGTATCCAAAAAATCCATCATGCATCTTCAGAGGTCGGATAGAGATCCAATTCACTAAATCAAAAATTGTGTTCTCTAATTTTTTCCCCTTCCCACGAAATTTTTTCGAAGTAGACTCTCATTTGGTGCAGAACATATTTGGGCACCACAAGGGCAGAGAATTGATATATGGGGATGGCTGAAAGTACCTCTTTAAATAGGAAAGTTCTCCTTGCAACATTGAGCCAACGATCTCCCTATCTCTCCAAATTATTTTTAATCTTGTCTAGAATGTGTTGCAATGATTTGGGGGATGTTTTTCTAAGGTATATTAGAATTCCTAGATATTTGAACTCTTTCCAATATCCAACGAATTTATATCCTAGAAAATCTCCAATTTTCCTCTACTTATGAGCAGATTTATTCCATGTGAAGATATGACTTTTGAAAACATATGTTAAAACCCTAGAAATAGAGAGGAATCTATCCAATGCCATTTTAAATATTTTTACAATCAATAGAGAGGTTTCCTTTAGCATAATAGTATCATCTGCAAATTGACCATGATTAATACTCCTTATTCTAGCAGTGAATCTGATTGCCTGAATATAGGTAGCCACTCTTTGAAATTCCAGGCAACAACTTAACGCATTTGCCACAATAATATATACGAAAGGAGAGAGCGGGCAATGTTGCCTCAACCGTCGAGATGATTTTAAAAAATTGGTCACTTTCTCGTTAACTAGAGTAGCAATCTAATGAGAATCAACACCCAACACCATCCATTGGATAATTTTGCCTCAAAATCCATCGTTTTCATCCCCTTAAAGAGAAAACCATGATTTACATAGTAAAATGCATCATAAATATCCAATTTTATGATCATGCCTTGGTCCCCTCTCCTCCAGCTAGAGTCCATTGCTTCCTCAATCAAGATTATATTTTGGAAAATTTTCCCTCCTCAAACAAACCCCCCTTGCTTCACTATGATGGGATGAGGGAGGATATTATTGAGGCGGGAAGCCAAAGTATTCAAAATTATTTTGTAAGAAACATTACATAGGGATATAGGGATAAATTGAGAGAAAGGAGAGGGGTTCAAATCCCTTGGTATGAGGGCTAGGAAGGAGGAGTTAATGCCTGCATCAATGCAAAGTCACTTTAGATAATATCTAATCATTCTGCATAAGTCCTTTCTAATAACCTCCCAGTACTTTTGGTAAAAATTGGTAGTAAATCCATCATGGCCCAAAGCCTTGTCTGAGTGGAGGGAGAACACTAGGATTTTGATTTAATCAACCGAGGGAACAACTGTAAGCTGGGAATTCATATCTTCAAATATTAATTTGGACACAAGCTCCAACATGTTGTCTTCATCAACGGGATATCTAGGGCCATTGTCTAGGTATAGCGTTTTATAATGAGGAGTGGCAACTTCCTTGATGGCTTGGAAGTCCATAATCCTCTACCCATGAATTTGGATTTCTAAGATATTGTTCTTACTTTCCTAACATTATGAAAACACTTAGTGTTCTGATCCCTTACCTATAGCAAAACACTGCGAGATTTGAGACACCAATATTCCTCCTCTTTCTTCAATAACGAGTGATAGGTCTTAAATGATTCTGCTTCTTTCTGCATAATATTCCTTTTAACCATTTTTTTATTCCAACTCTTTTTGAATAGAAGCCACTTGTTTCTCTAGCTCCAATATTGAACACTGGCATTCATTCTTCCCTTTCTTCAGCCATTGCTTGATATGATTCTTGAGCCGCTTAATCTTCCTTTCCCAAATTACAATTGAGTTGCCTTCCACCCATTTAGACCTAGATGACTTGACGAGGTCACCAAAACCAGGGGAAAGACTCCAAAGAATGAAGAAATATAAGGGGATGGGACCATAGCTCAAAGGAGGTGAGATCATTAGCCAAATGGGGTGATGATCATAACAATTCCACATAATAATAAATGAATTAAGGGAGAGGTTCAAAGTTAGGAGATTATAAGATGCTAAGAAGTTGTCCAATCAGGTAGTTATGTGACCAGGTCCAGCGCACTTATTGTTCCAAGTATACCAGAAAAAAGAGGCTTGACATCAAGGATATTAAGAGATTAGATAAGGTCTTCCATATCTTCTTGAAAGGGGTCACCGACAATAAATCCCCCTTTCTTTTCCTTGTGATTCATAGTAGTGTTAAAGTCCCCTGCATTATGTCCAAACTTTGTGTCCATTAGATCGATAAAAAAATTTCAACATTCTTGTTTTTCTATATAGTGGATGGCATATGTAAATTGGTTATAGTACATACCTGGCGAATATCCAAAATTTTAAAGGTGGTTGCAATCCAATGGGTGGTTTCCATGGTAAGTTGGTTCAAGTCCCAAAGGGTACAAAGATCCCAGATGCACCATGAGAGCCGACTGTAATCATATTTCTTCTATTCCATATTTTATTATGCTTAGATGAGAGTTCACTCTCATTCATCTTTGTCTCCTGAAAGAGGACCACAAAGTGTTTTTCTTTAAGGATCTGTTAGCTCCTGCTACAGCAGGTATTCATTTTTCATGATTGGCATTTTACAGGCCAAATATGTTGTACTTTGCTTGCTGCAATGCTCCATATTTGCTCAAACAGTCTCCATATGAAGAAGGATACTTCAAGTCCATTCAATGCCTTCAAATTTTGTAAAGTTGTTCCGGTATCGCTACTTTTAAGGGAGGTCCAAACAGTTTAATCTTGGTCTCCCTAGGTTTAAATTTCATGTTTTAGAATATAGAGATTGTAAGTCTGTCCAAACAGTTTAATCTTGGCAGACTCTTAGATAGGTAGAGAAACAGAAGAGCCCAACAGTTTAATCTGGGCTCTGGAAGAAATAAGGGTAGTATGTAGGTAGGAAAGCATCAAAAGAAAAATGTATGATGGGTCTGCAAGTCTAAGTGCACCCCCAAGCAAAAGAAGAAAAAATGCTAGGAAGTAGGCTGGGTAGGTAGCTCTGAGGCTGTTGAAATTGCTGACAAGTTCCAAGTTTGCAGGCATAATATCATGCAGAACATAATCAGCAAAATATTTGTAAGCAAAAGGCTTAAATGAGGTATAACTAACTCCCCTTCTCTGCTTTCCCCCAATCATTAACTAACCTCCCCAAAAGAGGTCAAGATCTGCTTCACACCTCTTTAGTTCATCATCTTCATCACTCCGGTTGAGTAAAGATCTGCTTTGCTCACAGTTGTTCCATATCTTCTCCCGAAGTATGGTCCTTCCCCCTGCAACAGCCTAAGTTCTCCCGAAATTTAGCGCTTTCTTATCATCTCCATATTAACCACTAACATTACTATCTAGCTCCCTATGTTTCCCATCCCCGTATTAATATTATGTAAATTCCCCTATGTAATATCCCTTCCCCTGGTTGAAAAATAACCATAGCAAGTCCCGGGAATTGTTTAGTTTATCAGAAACTAGGCAAGAACCCAACCTCTGAAACCACCTTCCATATACTATGGACTCCTTCCTAAGTATGAAACTCCCCCGAAGTAGTCGGAACCCTTCCGAAACTTCAAAAGCCCTTCACACCCACTTACTTACCCTTTTCCCCTCATAGTCGTTTTCGCATCGCAACCTCGCCATCTCACTTTCATGCAAAACAATGCCCATCCGTTCCCCGCCGATGCGACATCGCGAAATCGGCGATCGGCGATCGAAAATGCCGAGTTTCCAATCTATTCACACCTCCCTCTCCGCCGATGCGATATCGCGATATCGCATATCGGCAGTCGCAAGCGCCAAATTCCCAACCCAATGATCCCCCTCTTTCCTTCCCGACGCGATATCACGATATCGCATCGGAGTCTCTTCACCACAGTCCACCAGTACCTCACCACGTCGTGCTGTACCAGGGACCCACTGATGACGTCATCCGCTGTACAGCCGACGCAGTGCTTACGTCAGCAGCCAGAAAAGCCAAAAAAGCTTCGCGCAAGAAGAAAAGTTGCACTTCGGAGCTCCAGATCAAGAAACAGAGGAAGTTTTCGATGTGTGAATAGCGCGAAGCGCTATTCGCGCATCGCTACGGGAAATAGGCCATTTCGAGGAATCTTCAAGGAATCTTCTGATTGTCGAGCCCACTGTGTGCCGAAAAAGCCCGAAGATCGCCCAATCGTGCCAAAGGATCCGGTTTGAAAACAACAGCAGATCATTCACAGAGTTTAAAGTGTATCAGATCAAATCAACAGGCTTCAAGCGTGTCAAAGAGTATCAGTCGACGGCGAAAACCATCAATGTAGCGGCAAAGTGTATCAGAGAATATCTTGAGCATCGGCCCAAAGCAAGAGAAATTTGAATATCTTCCAGCAGATTCACAAAAGGAGAGCAAAATCACTTGAAGCTCTCAAATCACAATAATTGCACATTCAATTCGCACCAAAGCCGAACTGCAGCCCCAAAGCACATTCACTTCAGCAGCACCTCATCTGGTCCCCAAGGGCCACCTCGTCACCTGTTCCGATTCAGCTGCCCCCAGTGCAGCCAAAAAGATTTACTTACATTTATTTCCAGCAGCATTTAGATTTTCGAAGAGTTCTAAGCAGATCTATCAAGATCACTTGTAATGATGTATTTCTAATATTTTGTTTATAAATACCACCCGAAGCGATATTGTAAAGGGTTGGTTGGTTGGTAGTAGTAGTTGTTGGTTAGTCTCTTTTCCAGCAATTTTCTCTGAGTAAAGACTCGCACTGTAATTGTCATATTTTCCATAATCAAAGATTGCTGAAAGCATGGATTGCGAAACAACTTGTTGTTTTTTCTTGGCCGAAGCATGATCACGGAATTCCTGTGTCTCTGCATGATTCAATAAGTGTTCTTCTTCCCTGTTTATTTTATGTTTTTATCATCTTTCCGCCTTTCTAAGTTGCAGGAAAAAAGAATAGCTTAAGATTTGTTTAAATACACCTTAAGTTCAATTTCTGCACTTTTCGATGTTTTCTGCTGAAACATTTATGAGCTAGAATTCTTAACTGCTCTAGTTTACCCTGTTTCTTTCATACATGAGTGCATGTCTTTGGAATTCTTAATTGCTCCGGGATCCCACTCATCCACTTCTCCCCTTTTTTATCATGATGAAATGATTCTCTTTTGCCTTTCATCCCTGATGTTCATTCCATACTTTCAGCAGCCTGAGTATTGTATCCTGCGTGGCTATCCTGCTCCGTATCCCCTTGTGACCAAGAAAACGCTCGCATGCCTCAATCTGTGACTCCATGCCCAATGGTTCAAAACTTATAACACCTTACTTTGCCTCTTTACTTGAGAATCCTACCTTCCTTCCAATCACAGTCAACATTCCCTTGAAGTCAGAAAGCTAGCCTAAAATCATCAACTAAGGTTGAATCAAGATAAACTGAGGTTGAATCTAAAGGAGAGAGCCCTCTCCGATTGCAGGTGGGCTAGAACCTGCAATCAGAAGATTGGTTTGTGGTTACCTCGGCCATATCCCTACTAGGAGCCTAAGGACAACCTGAGTGATAACATAATGGCGACTCCACTAGGGAACCTCCTCAGATAATTCAATGCAACCAATCTGCATCCTCACAGAGGAAGAAACCGAATTCTAATCGGCCAACCTGCCTGGTTTCATATTTAATCTTTCAAAGTTATATTAGAAGTTGGCTCCTAATAAACTGACACGTAATACACGATCAAATCCTGATCCAAATAACCCGCCCACCGTTGGAAATCCTAATCTAATCCCAAAGATTGTCAGAAAACAAAAACAAAAAGATTGTCAAACCCCTGTTAGTCCTCAAGCGGTTCAGCCTATTGTTGTGCCAACCCCCGTCAAAATTCTAGGCCGATCCACCCCGAATTCCTCTGGCTCATCGCCCTCTTCTCCAAGTAGCTCTTCCACACCTCAACCACATAACCCTACCCCTTCAGCTACTCCCTCTTCCCCTGTTATCCCCGTAATTTCCCTCATTTTAGGTGCTCCACTTATCCCCGTCATCATGGCTAGATATGCTCCATTACAACTACCTGCTAATCCTGGGGCAATGCCTCAAGACTATCAATCGAAAATCACTTAGTTTGATGGTACAACCTCTTGCACCGCCCTACAACATACAAAGAAAATGCAGGATTATTTCGAGAGTTATGAAATAGACAATGATAGCGTAAGAATGAAGATCTTTGTTCAAAGTATAACCGGTGATGTCAGAACCTGGTTTAGGGCACTTCCACCTAATTCAATACTAAATCCGAAAGCCTTATACCAAACCTTCATTAACCGATGGGAGAAAAGGAAGGACCCCCTGCACATTCTATCCGAATATGAGTCGATCAAGAGAGGACCTGGGGAAGCTGTTCTGGATTACTATGCCAAATTTAACAATGTTTACAACGCAATACCACCTAATCTAAGACCTCCACCAGACCTTGCTCTATACAAATTCTCGGATGGTTTTGATGCCGAGATGGCGTATCAATTAAGGGAAAGAGCCCCTCAAAGCCTTACAGAAATGCAAGATGTTGCAGTTAGCATAGAAGCAAACCTAATCGCCAAAAGAAATAGAACGAGATCCGAGAGAAAAACTACTTTCAAAGAAGAACCCTCCTCTCACGAGCAGAAACTGGATGCAATCATCACTTCCATGAACAGAATGGGAGATAGATTAGACAGCATGGAGAGAAAAACTTCATGGGAAAATCAATAGCCCAACACCGCAAGGAACCCAAACTTCAGAAAAACACAAAATATGAACATGGGTAGGGCCAATCAGGATCACGACATCAAACCTCCTTTCCTAGAGAACTTTGCCGAGGCATCTACATCGGCTGATCCCACAGATGGGACCTTGATGAACCTGGTTGATTCAGAAAATTGACAGCACTCCTCCTTCACGAAAGAAAACCCCCCATACCTTAATATGGAGCAATTCCGCACTAGATCGGGTGAGTCCTGTGACTTTAAACAAGGGTATGACACCGCCATGTATGAGGTACATAAGCAATACAAACTAAGAACGCGAACTGTCGAAGTGTCTCCGCCCAGCAGGGCAAAGGATGGTAAACAACTGAACAAGGCTAAAGGGAAAAGCACTAACGGTCATACACTTGACAACCAGGTCCCAAATTCACAACAAGTTATTGTGGAAGATGTAACAGAAACACAGGATTCTATAGAACAACCGCTACACTCTTCCCGCCCTGGAAAAAACCTAGAAAGCATTCATGAAAATATTCCCAGAACAGAGAAACCACGGACAGTCATACATAGTGATACGCGTGATCCAAAGGGAAATACAGAAAATACGCCGGAAAACGAAAAACTCACCGGTGTTAATACCAGAAACCCAGCAGAAAAACCATTCAGCCTAGAAGCCGAAATCGGGAAGCTCAAAATCTCCATCCCCCTCTCAGAACTGGCTAAGCACACTGTGTATAGACAACAAATTCAAAAATCGCTTCAATTGCCTGAAATTAGGGATGATGTAAATATCCTAGATGACACCCCTGAATTACTGTTTGGGCCAGAGGTTGACGGAAAAACAGCGCTCGGACCTGTCCTGCCTTTCTATATCAGCCTGCACATACATGATAAGATACTGCACAATGCTATGTTTGATTTCGGCGCCTCACACAACCTCATGCCCAAAGCCGTAATGGAAAAGTTAAACCTCGATGTCACCCGACCCTATAAGGACCTGTATTCGTTTGATTCAAGTCAAGTCAAATGCCTAGGCTTAATCAAAGATCTTTGCGTATCCCTAGTCCAATTCCTGAACAAAACGATCTTAATGGACGTAGTAGTAGCTGACATACCCACAAAGTATGGCATGCTGCTATCCCGATCATGGGGAGAAAAACTGCAAGGATCCCTTCAACTCGACCTCTCTTACGCCACTATATCCGTCTTTGGGCAACCAAAGAGACTTTATAGGGAAATGCTAATGAAATATGTGGTGAGTAGTGAGGAGAAACCCCAAAAGTTTCTGATATACTCGATCCATTCTGATATGGATTCTTTTATTTTGTTTAATGATAATACAAGTCTTCCAAATTCTGACAAACCGCTAGCCCTAGAACAAGAAACCAATGCTAGTGAAAAGTCAGTTGCCAACTCGCTTGAAATTGTCTCAACAGCCCAGGCAGCCAGCACAGGACAGGAAGAGAATCCCGAAACAGAAGTCACCAACTCATCTGCTTTGCATGCCCCTCAAATCCCCAATCCGCACCTTGGACCAGAGGTCTCATGGTTTTTAGAATTTGATGGTGCAGTTAACAAGTTAGGAGCAGGGGCCAGAGTGTGGATTTACAAAACTCACGAAAATCATGCACAAGGCCACGCCTATAGACTCAATTTTAAATGTACAAACAACATGGCAGAGTACAAAGCCCTTTTCTTAGGCCTCAAACTGCTCAAAACCTTGGGAGCTACCACAATCTCCATCTGAGGTGATTCAGACCTCATTATACAACAGATAAAGGACAACTTCGTCGCCAATGACAGTAGAATGAGAGCTTACAGAGCCACTGCCAGCGAGTTGCTTAGCACCTTTAGTGATGTTGAGTTAACCAAAATTACGCGAGAACATAATATTCATGCTCACAGCTTAGCCACCTTCGCCAGCACTTGTAGGTTCCCCTTCGGACCAAGTCACCACTTCACTGCAGATGTAAAACATAGACCGTAAATTCCTAACAATGTCGAGAATTGGCAGGTATTCAAAGATGATGTCCAGATTAACAATTTTTTAACTCTGGAAGGGGAATTCTCTAGCACCAACATTGACATGGATGTTACACCAGAAACACAGCAACTAGATCGCATGACCCTAACAGCCCCCATGGCTGAACAGATACTCAGCCTGACTATTTTTGACAGCACAAACATAGGGCTACTGAAATAGTCTTTCTCACCTAAGGCAGCCGAGGCAGAATAAGAATTTATGGACCTAAAAGGAAATATTTTGCCTGCTGGCCTGACCCCATTGGAAGACATGTTTGATAACAACGATGTGGCCAGAAAACCAAAAATGGAACCCTTGGATGCTGCTATAGAAGAGTACAACATAGGAACGGCAGAACATCCCAAGATGATTAAACTCTCTAAAAACCTGCCTCCTGACCAAAAGCCCAAATATGTGGATCTGTTCAAAGAATTCCAAGACATATTTGCCTGGAGTTACGAGGACTTGAAGTCCTATGACACTTCAGTAATCCAGCATACCATTCCCCTAAGGCCGAACCAGAAACCGTTCAAACAAAAAATCAGAAGAATTAACCCCATGCTTCTCCCTATGATTGAAAAAGAAATAAAAAGAATGTTTGACGCAGGGATCATAGCGCCTATCAGATTCTCGGAATGGGTATCTAACTTAGTCCCTACCAGGAAGAAAACAGGAGAGATAAGACTATGCGTAGACTTGAGAAATTTAAACCAAGTCTCCCTAAAAGACCACTACCCGTTACCTAAAATGGATCACATCTTGCAAAGGGTGGTGGGTTCTTCCAGGATTTCCCTACTTGACGGATTCTCGGGATTTAACCAAATTCTAGTTCACCCAGACGATCAGGACAAAACAACTTTCACTACGCCCTGGGGAACGTTCAAATACGTTAAAATGCCTTTTGGGCTGAAAAACGCCGGCACCACCTTTCAAAGGGAAATGGATATCGCGTTCGCTAAGGAAATACATGATTTCCTTATGGTTTACTTGGATGACCTGACCCCATTTTCCAAATCTGACTCGCAACACCTTAAACACTTAAGGCAAATTTTTATCACATGTAGGAAATTCAGTATTTCCTTGAACCCGAAGAAGTCCCTGTTCGCCCTAGAGGAAGGAAGGTTATTAGGGCATATAATATCGAAAGATGGGATCAGAATCGACCCAGAAAGAATTCAAGCTATCCTCCTGATCCCTTACCCAAGAAACACAAAAGAGCTACAAGGATTCCTTGGAAAAATCAACATCCTGAGAAGATTCATCCCCAATTTAGCCGAGTCAATGAGGCTATTGAGTAACATGCTAAAAAAGGACGCCAAGGTGAGATGGTCCCTTGAGGCCAAGCATGCTTTCGAGAGTATAAAAGCGGCCTTGACTCAAACACCTGTCCTTACCAGTCCTCAATTTGATAGAGATTTTATCATTTTTTCTTTCGCATCAGAACATACCATAGCAGCAGTCCTTCTGCAGAAAGATGATCAGGGAAATGAGAAACCAATAGCTTTCTTCAGCCGAGCTTTGAGAGACGCGCCCCTAAAATTTCATATCATGGAAAAGCAAGCTTACGCTCTGGTCAAAGCTATTAAAGACTTCAGAATTTACATCCTCTACTCTCATGTGATCGCATATGTCCCCAACGCGGTTGTAAAGGATATATTAACTCAGGAAGGATTGGAAGGCAGAAGAGGAAAATGGATTGCTAGCATCCTTGAGTATGACATCGAGATAAAACCCACCAAGCTCATAAAAGGACAAGGGCTAGCTAAGCTAATGGCCGAAACAAATTTCCAAGCGCTGAACATTAATCAGCTG
>APFE030026448.1:0-22157 GCA_000404065.3 Pinus taeda
ATATAGCTTTTGATACATCATTAAAATTTTGAGAATATCTATTGACGTGATAGACTCACTTAATAGTCCAAAACTTTAAGTAAAAAAAACTCTATAACAGATCATTTCTACTCTTCTAAAATTAATTAACATTCTAATAAAATCAAAATAAAAAAACAAAACACAACCCTAGAATATCTATACAATTAACTTTAAATTGAAAATTAAATATGCATTTTTTGATATGCAAAGTTTCTCAAATACGCCATCAAACATAAATTAAAAATTAAATGCAATTTTTTTAAAATGCAAAGTTTCTTCCCAGACACAACTAACCTGAACTTCGAAGAAAATGACGTTACACAACGAACATATCTTCAGAGACAGTGATGTTCACAAAGTGATCCTTATTCTTCTTTTAGAGTGGGAATGCTTTTGCAAAAGAAAAAGTTTAAAGGAAGGAATTCTGCCTAGGAATCAAAGGCATCCATTAAATTGCAGTGGAAGGAACGATGAAGGAATGAATACTACCTAGGAATCAAAGAGGTCCATTAAAT
Source organism: Pinus taeda (assembly GCA_000404065.3). Classification (NCBI taxonomy): domain Eukaryota; kingdom Viridiplantae; phylum Streptophyta; class Pinopsida; order Pinales; family Pinaceae; genus Pinus; species Pinus taeda. Next base: position 537 of record APFE030026448.1, read on the forward strand.
TGCAGAGGAAGGAACGTTGCAGGGGAATTGAAAAGACAAGCGGTACGGAAAAGATTCGCTGCTTTCTAAGATCACGCTGCAGCTGGACAAGTGGATGCCCAAAACAGTACCTAAATTTCTTTTACACATCTTATATGAACCATCGTCCAATCAGTTCTGGTATGTTCTGGTTAGAATTGCGCAGCAATTTCGTGTTGTCCGGAACAGTTGCGTATTTTTTCTTCCGTGCTCCGCTTCGTTGAGGTGTTGGTTTGTTCGCATTTCCACTTAGTTTCTGCCTTCCCCTAATATCGAGAGGAGAAGGATCTGTGTTGAGACTCGCCCCTGAAAGCCGAGGGCCATATCTAGTTAGAAATTATGGAAGAGGAAGGAATGGTTTCTGGTGTTGCAATGGATTCAACCCCCGTGCCTAACGGTTCAGCAATCTTTAAGGTAATGTGTCTTGTTTCTGACAGACAGCAGCTTAGCTTTGTAGAGAAGGTCCAACTCCCGCAAGACCAGATTTTACTTCTTTGCAATGAGCTTGTTCCTAAATCTGCCGGAACCAGTGGTACCCAATTTCAGCAAATTCGCATAAATTTCAATGCATTAAATCAGCGATGCTTGCCTGTGGTTGGATTCTATGGTAACAAACAAATGATGGCAGAGGCTTTCAGGAAGCAGGGCTTCTTGGGAGAAAAAGAGGTTCTTCATCAATTGGAACCAGGACTGTATGCAATAGTTGGAGAATCAGCCATTTTTGTTTTCTACTGGCATGAAGGTGAAAATCTCAAAGAAGCCTCGAGGAAGGACGTTTCTTGCAACTTCATCCGATATCTCGTAGAGCTCTCCGACTATCTGTATGTTTGTGTTGAAGGCTACTATCCTTTTGAAGCTTCGGCTTCTTCGGCCAGAACTGCTTCTTTTAAAGGGAAACGCACCAAGAAGCTTCAAATAAGCCATGTGAAAAATTCTGAGAACGATGTCAGTCTTTCTGATGGATTTGTGGTTGCCATTGATAGGCAATTCAAGAAATCGGCTACTTCTGTGAACGCGGCTCAAGCACAAGGTAATGTTGTATTTTGTGATGGCTATAATCGTAGTGCTTTCTTGACAGCAGAGTACATGTCTCCAAGAGTTTCTACAAGGTCAGAGGCGAGGACTTTTAAAGGAACTCCTCAACTTTCAAGTCAAATCGACATCTGGTTGAAGGATGGCGATTTGAACTACTGTAGAATGGGCAATGACCATTTCGTCTCTCTGCTTGAACATGGTAAATTTCCACGATATGATGAATACAGCAATTTTGTGAAAGCTCTTGACATTTCCATGGCCGGTGTCCGAGTTGGCGCTTCACAAGAGTCCGCCATGGAAGCAGTTAATCGAAGTGTCGTCGACTGCTTTCTGAAAATTCTACCTATATACATCAATGGAGCACAATTTTTTGATGAGGCCTCCCCTGGGACTTCGTCCTCACAACATCATGAAGAACTACGTGGCTCTGGTTCTGTTGATAGGTTTGATCAACTGCACCAAGAGTTGAGTAAGATCTTAGCAGGCGGAGATTGTGATAAGAAGCTCATCCTTCTCGGATCAGAGGTCAAATTTACTGGTGAATATGATGATGATCATTTTATTTACAAGATCGAAGGGCTTCCGAACCAAAGTGGACCTCTTAGATACGGAAGAGAAATAATTTTGAAATGTTCACAACCAAAGAAGACCTTAAAGGCCACGGTAATGCAATTCAATGAAGAAACATCTGTAGAGCCATTTTCATTTTCAGGTGACCGGGTAAAAATGAGTATTAAGGGGATTAAAGGGAACATAGGAGGAACCTTTGAAGTTGTCAATAGCAGTTCCGTCGCTGTTCAGAGATGGGTTGAGTCCCTGATTCCAAAGAAATTGCAGTGTTTACGTAGAAACATTGGTCTTGTAGCATTGCTGTTTAGCAAAGGGGCCACTGATAAACAAATGCCTTCAGTTGGAATGCCTCTCATTCAAAAGATTTTGACGACAGAGAACTTGAAGGGTATTGAGCGTGACCTGCCAGATGAGATTGGCAAGCTTTTTAAACAATTCGAGACAACGAGTGGAGCTCCTGTTGATCAAGAGACTTGGGTCAAGCTCCTATCGAATAAACAGGTCAGAGCAGTAATTTCAAATCTTTATAAGACATCCAGAGAAGAGTTCTTAAAAAATCTTGAATCCATGGTAAGGAGAGAATTCTGGAGTGCTTTACTAAAGAAGATTGAGTCTCAACGAACAGAAACCTTAAACCTTTTACAGCAGAACCGGCATTCAGAAGTAGACAAATTCCTCTCAAAAATGAAACTCGAGATGTCAGTGATGACAGGCAAACCGGTATGCAGGTTCATCGAGGCTTGTGAAGTCCAGAGTTCTCGGTTTCTTTACACGTCCAAACAGTTAAATCTGAAGGTTTCAACTGAAAGGCTTGAGAAGCATAGCATTGCATGGAGGATTTCTGAGTTGATGCCAAGGAAAAATGATTTGGAGGAGCTAAGCCGGAACAGTGAGTATCGGATCACTCCCACATGCACTGATCAATTTGATTTGGTCTCCCTTGACCCTGAGATAGAACGAATACTAAAAGTGGTGACCCTAAAGTCTGGTCACTTGTTGGCGTTCATTCAGAATCTTGATGATCCCTGCCTGTATGTTTATACTTGCCCGCGGATGGGTGTAAAGCTAGATGGCTTAAAACCTGTACGAAGATTGAGAAGGGGCTATGATCTACTGTCCGTTGACGAAGGCACTAGATTTGTAGCCTTGTATGATAAGCTATCATCTAAGGTTGCTATACACAAGTTTGATGAATCTTTCCGCAACCTAGATTGGACAGGGGTGGATGTGGATCTCCATAAATTTTCTGGCATTGGAACCTTAACCTGGATACATCTGATACCGGGCAAAAGGGAATTGATCTTGATTGATGATACAAACAGGGTCAGGGTGGTGGAACTCCATCAGCAGCCTATGATGAAACCCAGGCCGCTAATTCTTCCTTCCCCTGTTTCACTAGCCGTTGTTTCTGCGGATGGATCATTTTTTTTGGTCTTTGGCAAGTCCTCAGACCACAATGATGAAGTGGTAGGAGCTAGCAGTAATATGACGGAGGTGGATGGGAAAGCCGTTGACTCCTCTGTCACGGTCGATGTATATGTCTTGGCTGATGTCATGAGTCATTTGAGGACCATTCATCTAAACAAAAGCATCAGAGATTTGGGACAGGTTCAAGTGAAGATCGCGAATTTTGGAACACAGAGTCATCTTATCTTCAGTGCATCAGCTCCTCGTAACATTTATTCCTACATATTGAAAACTGTTTCAGCAAAGGATGTTATCCAATTGCAAGCAATACAAAGTACAGAAAAAGAGGTAGCTCAGGTGCCTGAAGAAAGAAGAATTTGTGGATCTTGTCCACCACTGGAGTATATATACCATATTTTTGACAAGTTTGCAACCAGTCCTGCCCTGTTCAGTCAAGATAAGAGGGATGTTTTTTTCAATGTACTATTAAGCACCAAAGACATTGATCAAAACTGTAATGAGCGTGCATGTAAGAATGTCTTGAGATCTCTTCGACAACAACTGGAGAAGGAAAAAGGTAAAGATTTCTCAAACATAGAGATTCAAATGGATGTAAAAAGATTTGAACCATGGATATCTGGGGGCTCGCTTGATCTAACGGGCTTGACAACTAAGGCTATGGGAACATGGATTCGCACCCTTGTCTGCCTTGTTCCTATCCAAATAGCTCGAGCAGAAAACAATGGACTGCTTGCTCTCAAGGACGGGCTTCAGATACCACCGGAACTGAATTATGACGACAGCTTATCTCTGGCAAATTTGATTACTTTTGGCATTTATGATACGGTTCTTAGAAACTGGGAGGGCGAGATTATGGTGATATCATCCATGGGAAAACAGAGCAGCGGAAAATCTTATTTGTTAAATCACTTGTCAGGGTCTCTTTTGGATGTGGCAGGTGGAAGGTGTACTGATGGAGTGTGGATGACTGCAAGAGCAGCAGAGAAACGCATCTATGTCGTGCTCGACTTTGAAGGACTGGGTAGTTTTGAGCGGACAGAGCAAGAAGATATGCTCCTATCTGTTCTCAATGCAGCCATAAGCAATTTAACAATCTTCAATAAGAAGGTAGACAGTTACATTCTTTGAGATTTTTTATTTTCAATAATTATTTTTACATTACAAAATAAGCAATACACATCAGGAAAATATGTTAGAGTAGATTGTCTCTGTTTTTCCTAAAATTAGCACTGCAATACAGTTAGAAAGAAAGCTAAAGTTGAAATCTGATTTCCATTCTTAAATAAACATCTTCTAGTGTTAACCTGGGCACATAGCGTGTTTGAATGGATCTTTCAGAAAGATGATACTTCGACATTCAAATATAAATTTAGTGCAGAATTTTTTATTGGAAAATATCTTATTAAAATGTATTGGAAGTTAAAAGAATAAATTGTTAAATTATAATTGGTTTTATGAAGTGGATATATAATTTTATTAAAAGTCGTTTAGTGTTGGTTATAAGAAATATTGATTTTTTTGATAATGCTATTTAGGTTGAAATCATTTTTAAGCCAAAGTTAAAATTATTTAATTTTACTAAACAGTCATAAATCATTTTAGATAACATGTTTTTTTTTAATAAAAACAATAAATTATTTTATAAATTTAGAGGTATCAGGTACTGTTCTTTTACTACTGACAAGTTATTTTAGATTGTCTTTTTTTTTAATAATAATATTGAATTAGTTTTTATTCATTAGTGTTAATGATAAACCTATCCTTTTATGAATCTCCGACCAGTCATTTTAGATGACACAATTTTTTCTTGAACAATAATAATAAATTAATTGACAAACCCAGAGGTATCTAGTAGGAATGAAAAACTGCACTTTTACAGAACAGTCGCAAGTCATTTAGATAGCATGATTTTTCTCGAAAAATAATAATGAATTATTTACTTCATTGATACTAATTATCAATAACTATTTTCTATATACTATTCACAGAAGTCATTTTGGATAGTTTGATTTTTATTTTTTTTCCCTTGGAAAAATCATAATTTTATTTACAAGACAAAATTACATGTTGTAGACACTTAGAAAGCATATGCATATGGTCTATGGTCTGTTTCTGCCTTCACAGGAAGCAAAAAAATTTAAAAAAAAAATAAAAAACAACTCTTTTCTCCCTTTTTTTTTCCACCTTTCGCCAGCCTCCAGTGTTGGGAGTGGCTGTTACAATGGAAAGCTGATTTTCATTTGTATGTATGGGAGAGTCTTTGTCAGAATCGGATCCTTCTGATCCATGAGTTGGCTTGTTGCTGGTTATTTCCATTCCTGTTGGTTGAGATTCTTGTTACTGCAAAGGGTTGCTGGGGTCTTTCTCCTCCTTTAGTGTGTAGTTCTGGACCTTTTGAGCATCCATTTCTGCCTCTTCATCCAAGGGGGCTGTATATTGCCATCCTTTTGGCTTTTTATGTTGCTTCTTGTTCCATTTGGAGATATGTTTTGCTTGAGGATAGGCACTATGGAGGTGTCCTGTAGACATCCACGGCATAGGAAGGCTGTATTTTTGTAGTCTAAAAGTTGAGTCCACTGTGTATTATTGAAATTCAGTGTTATGCTCTCTGGTAGTCTCTCTCTAGGATCTACTTCAATGCATATCCTAGCAAAAGTAAAGATCCCTCTTGTAAGTCTGTCCTCGTCAATCTTTAGGAACTTTCCCAGGGGGTTCCCTATGGCTATTAGAACATTGTGATGCCAGAAGTGTAATGGGAAGTTGTGCAGCCTGACTCAAATTGACATTTTTGATACCACCATTGTGTTGGCGTCGAACTCTGGAAACCAAAAAGTCATGAAAAGTCCTGCATTGCCCCAGAACCATGGTCTCTTATTAAGGATATGTTCCTTTTCCTGTGCTGTTCTAAATCTGACTATTAAAAACCTTTTGGAACATTTATTAGATGATAATAATAATAAATTAATTTATTAATTCAAAAATATCCGGTAAAAATAAAACCCTGCCTTTTTACAGATCACCCACAAATCATTAACCAATAATAACTGCCACCTCTCTCCATCAATCACGAGAAAATTAAAAAATTAAAAAATAACTCCAATCCTCCTTAAAAAAACCATAATTACTCTAAAAAAGGATGAAGCCTTAACTATGAATGTAAAATTTTATTGATTAATACAGACTATTAACGAACAAATTGACATTCCAAAATTTATGTTTAATAGTCTCCTATTCAGGATATTCAGGACTTTCATTGTTGGTGATTTTATTCTTTGCTTAAATTAATTTCCAAAACAAAGTCAATTACACGACAACTCTGAATTTGTATGAAACTCTGCAAAATCAAAACTAGCTCAGCAAAAGACCACTCAGCAAGGTGGGATTTAACATTAGCTTCTTGTGCAGGAAATGATACTGGGTCTTGCTGTGATATTCAACATAGGTTTGTAATAAATTATAAAAGTGTTTTTTATTCTTTCCGTATTGAGGCATTAAGGGAATTCTTTAATTTGTGGTGATCTTCTGTGAGAATAAAACGTTACACTTGTTTAATGTTAGGTTTAATGGTGAATAAAAGCAGTGTTTTCTTTTATGCTATTACAGATTCAAAATCAGAATACTAAGTAAACTTTAATTATCAAATGGCTACACAAAAATGAATTCCTTATCCCATAAATTAGGAAAGCTGGAAAATAAAAACATTCAAATACTTCTGCAAACATCAAAATATTATTAAGCTTCTAATATATTTATCTTGTAAATCTGTGTATAAATAGAGATTGAGAAAACAAAATGATTACTGTGAATGCAATCGCTAATATCCTAATATATCTAAATTGAACTTTGATCCCCACTTAGTTCTACCCGGTTGATATTGAATACTATTAGAGTTGCGCTTTTAATGCTTTTTAAAACTGAGATAATACCCTCCTCTTTTTGTAACAGGATTTTCATTTAGACAAAGAGACAGAGATAGTCTTTGATCGCTTCCAGAATGGGATCAATCTTGTTAAGCAGGACAAGGAGAAAAAACTCTTCAAGGGAATTTTCTATATTGCTATCAAGGATGTTGATAGTTCGGATGTGGACGATTTAAAACATGAATTCGAAGAAAAAATTTCCAGAATATGTTCCAGAACTCATGAGAACTTTCTCTCAAAAATGTATGGTGGAAAGGTTGAAATAGCAGCAATGCCTCCTTATAATCGACCTGACTACCATGATAGCTTAAGGGATATAGCAAGTACAGTAGAAGACATGAATTCATGCTATCACAATGGTACTGCTTTCTTGAATGATGTGAAGATAGTGATTTCTCAGATTGCAGCAAAAGACTGGACGTCTGTAGATGGTAAACGTGTGGCCCTCAGGGTGGACATATTAAGGAGAAATCTGAAGTCTGCTATAGATAGAGGATGCCTCTCCCCCACAGGGGAAATCCAAATGCTAGTTAATTTGGATACGCAGGAAGAAGTTTCTGATTTTCCCGTAGTAGTTGAGGATAGCATGTTTGATTTCCCCGATACTGGCTTAGAATTAGCACCTTCATTAGAACCAACAGAAGATGCTGAAAGCATTTTATCTGAGCTGAGGTCAAGATTAGAAAGTGTTGTGCCAAGAAAAGGAACTGATGGTGAATGGTGGCACTCTGTTTTCGAAAGCTTTTTGGGTGCATTGGCCGATCGAAGACGAAAGCGAGTTGAACAGTGGTTGATGTCAAACACAGTGGACTTTTCCAGTGCTGATGAGGTGCATAAATTACAGTTAGAGGCTGCTGCGGGTATTGCAAAAATGAAGCAAAACCTGTCCGTTTGCGGATGCAAATGCTCTAAATGCTTTTGGAGATGTATGCTTGAAAAAGGCCATGTCTCCTCTCATTCTTGTATGGGTAGCCATGTATGTTCAGAAATATGCACCTTTTGCACTAAGGAGGAAGCAGAGAATTCAGTTGAAGAATGCAAAGATCTGGCAGGGCATGATGGCCCTCATGACTGTAAAATGAAAAACCACACCTGCGGTGAAATTTGTGACTTGTTTAAGAAGTCATCCAACTGTAACAAATCTTGTTCTATCAAGCTTGGGCATGAGGGTCCACACAAGTGCAATTCTCCCCAACATATGTGCAAGAAAAAATGTTCTCTTCCTAGTTGCCAAAATCCTTGTGTTGTCCCAATTGAGTTTGGGGATCATGATAGGCATGCTTGCCATGAAAGATACTGTCAAACCCCATGCCTCATGAAGGGCTGTACAAGGACATGTGGTTACAAGGACCATTTCCATGACCTCAACCGCGATGCCGAACATTTATGTGGGAATGAGCACGTGTGCCCTGAAAAATGCGGGGTGCCTGGAATATGTGAGATTTTTACGGAGTTAGTTCGCCAAACAAGGCAGTTCCAAGGGCGCAGAGGATCTTTTGAGTATGAGCATGTATCAGAGCAGAACGGTCTACGAAAGGATTGTTGTGTCCCAGTACCTGCCTTCAAGAGGAGCCATGAAGGACCCCATGTTCATACAACTAATGAAGATGCTGTACATTATTGTGAGACAAGATGTCATTCTTGTGGCTATTTTTGCCGACTTCCGATCGATCACCCTGCTTCGCATAACACAGTGCATGGCAATATGAGAAATGTTAAATTCATTTCAGAATCAGAGGAGATTGATATTGATGACAGAAAGTACGCATGGGGGGAAACAGGATTGGCAGAAATGTGCAATATGCATTGCAAAAAACAAGGCAGGGGCCACATTCATTTGGTCCCATGCCCAGAAAACTGCACCAGCAAGCTCTATGATGGTTCCAGGCACGAGACTAGGAAATATGGTCCCGACCTGGATGTACCCAAGGATGAGATGAGTCATGAGACTTATTGGAAATACATTAGATTTGTTGATCCCTGCACAGAGGAAGAGCAGAACGAGTTTGGCCTCTGCAATCACTATTGCAGATCAGAGGAGCATGAAGATCTTTCAGACAAAAAGGCCGGTGCAGCTCAGAAATCTTATTGCACCGAGAAACTTTGGCATGCTCCTATTAAAAGAACTGGATTGAATGTCAGTTCTGCGGGCTATATAACAGATGATGGGCATCATTTTGGCTGTGATCATTCAAAGAATGTTCCTCATCATGTCATTTTTGTCATTGATAAATCGGGGTCCATGGGCAGTACAGATATTCGGCCAACAATGTCCATGTTTTCTCCTTCGCATGATTTTAGGCTTGGTTGCGTGTTTGAGGCAATAATAAGGTTCATAAGAACTCGTCTCAGGACGGTATCTGATGATTCAGTGTCAGTGATTCTCTTCGACTGTAGCGCAGTTATTGCTGTAGAGATGAAAGAGATGAGGGAGGAAGTTGTTAGTTCGCTTCTTGCTTATGATGCAGATGGAGGAACTACTTATTCATCTGGGTTGGAATTGGCTGAAAGGGCTATGATCAAAGCCTCAAAAGATCCTACCATTGAGCACAAAAGACCAATGATTGTGTTTTTGAGTGACGGAGGAAATAATGGGGGAGGGGATCCTCTATATTATGTCGGCAGAATGAAACAACAGGAGCCGAGGATGATTCTTCATACCATAATGTTTGGGACTGATCCTACAGTCAATATTCTCAAAGACATGGCCAATATTGGCAATGGAACGTTTCAGCTTAGTCTTGATGAAGTGCAATTAGCAAGAAGCTTTGAAGACCTAGCCACAAGTCTTAAGCCCAAAGTTGCAGCCTTAATGTAGGGATGCAGCAGGTATTTTAGACTACTCTTCCCTTGTGAAAATCCTACTGACATGCAGGCTTTTGGTTTTTTGATTAGACGTCTGGATTTTTGTTTTGCTAAATCTACGCCCTTGTGGAGCAGTTCTTATGTTTTATTTAATTAGTGTAATGTGGTATGGTTGTTAAGTTATATGTATGAATGATTACACGGAAACTACGGCATCTTATGAGGAGCCATTTGAATTATTTATACAGATCTGAAGTTCATTGAAACAAAACATTATTGAGTCATCTATGTGGTAGCTCCAGAATTGTCAATGAATATAGAATCTACAGCAGCTTCTGAAATACAGGGTAACTATGTAAGTCATGTAAGCCATATCCAAAGCTCATATTTGCTATAATGAATACCCATATTTTAAAGTTTCACTGAATATTTCACAAATCCATATTTTAAAGTTTCATTCAATATTTCATAAATATTGGTTACTTTGGGTTGGTCCTCTAAACTCGCATTTATTAGATTAATTGTTAATATGTTAGATTTACATTATTTGAAGTCAGTTAATCTAAACTGCAAGTGAAATGTTGCATCGTAGCGGTTAGTTCTAATCGGTGGTGAAACATTTATTGGTTTTATTGTGCAACGTTTCTTGATTATCAGATAACTTGATTTTGAGTATCTAATTTTTCATTGGAGCGGTTAGTTCTAATCGGTGGTGAAACATTTATTGGTTTTATTGTGCAACGTTTCTGGATTATCAGATAACTTGATTTTGAGTATCTAAATTTACATTGGTTTTATAATTCTTTTATGAAAGTATAGATCTAATATAACTAAGAGCATTGACCAGTGAGGAAAGGGTTAAAATCATATTTTATAAATTTGTATTGGTTTTATAATTCTTTTATAAAAGGATAGATTTAATATAACTAAGGGTATTTATTAGTGAGGAAAAGACCTTTTTTTTCAATCGATTAGTGAGAAAAGGGTTAAAATTTTACTTTTGAAATTATTAGTTTTGATATTTATTGATTTTATTGTGTAATGTCTCTCAATTATGATGAGATAACATGATTTTGCAAATACAAACTTTCATTTGTCTTATAATTCTTTTATAAGATTTAATATAATTAAGAGCATTGATCAGTGAGGAAAAGGCTATGTTAGATCAATTCTTTGAAAACTGTTAGTTTTATTTGGTGGAATAATAAAATGTTTGTTGAGTTTATTTTGCAAATGTCCCACTGTGATATAACCTGATTGTGTAAATAGAAAATTTACATTAATTTTATAATTATTTAGGAGTAGATATATATCATTATAAGAGTGAATATTGATAAATGAGGTAAAAATAATGGTTTTAAATTATAAAAAAGGTAATGTCACATTGAAAGTTCAGTTTAAAATTTGTTTTCATGATTTTTAAAATATGATTTATTTTATTTTTAAAAATCATAAGTATTTCAATTTAGAGAGAATATATATTTTTAGGATTGAGTTTGGGAATTCAAAGTTAGTGAATTAATGCTCATTATTTCATTTATTTAAGATTATCCCATCTTCATTATAAAAAGTTTGGAGTACAAAAAATGTCTTAGGATAATGTTAAGTGGTTAAATAGTTTTGGACATTTAATTTTACATAAGTTTATTCAAATTTCAAATGGAAAAGGAAAAAAAAAACATGTACTTTTACTTTATATCATTCTTGTTCTATCTACCTAGTGTTTATTATTATTTTTTTTAATTTTATTATTTTAACTATTATCTTTTTTCCTAGATATATTTTATATCTCATATGAATTGAGTTATGAAGCTTATTTTATATTTCAATGTTGTTATTAGATTATGAATTGAATCTCTTTAAAAAACATGGTTCAACGAACTAATTCAACAAAACAAGTTGGTCATTTTTAAATTCTCAATGCCTCACATTTTAAGCCAACTAGACCATTGGTCTAACTAAATCAAATTGGATCAATCCAATGTAATCTCTTTAAAGCTTAGACCATTGTTCCTTTGTGTGTGTGTGTGTTTTCCATCCTTTTAAACAATAACAATTGCATGGCAGTCCAATGCCACTCCAATGGCAATCAAATTCCTTGTATTGTGTGATTGAGCAACCCATGCATAAATAACACCTGCAAAATTAAGCTCTTTGTGTTAGACATGAGACTTTATGTAATGTTGATGTAAGACTTTCTAGAATGTCATGGAAGGAGTTAAATGAGTTATGGTTGTCTGGGCTCATATTATTCATAATTCATGGTATTAGCCCTTGGTATTGTGGCTAAGAATTATCAATACTAAAAGGGGTGTGTTAACAAGGAGTGAGAGGATGTGTGTATTTTCATTTGTTCATGAAATAATGCTACTAAACTTTTTCTCATAATATTTTTCATCATTGGGTTTTCTATGTAAATTTGATCTATTGTAGTAATTTTATCTATACTCCTTATTTTTTAGTTTATTTTTATCTTGTTTTATCTTTTAGAAGTCGTATCAGAGCAAGGGATCATGGTCTATAGGAGGAGGCTATGGTAGGTGATAGTTGCAAACGTGGACACATTGTATGTTGATGTTGAAGCCAACATAGAGAACCAAATTGGGATTTGATCCGCATAGAGAAATAAGTCTGTAATCATGAACAATTAGTAGCATATGAACACCATTTTCTACTCTATAAACCCTTGCTACAAAGAATAGATCTGTTGTTCCTCATGGCTTAAATGAAACTGAGATGGTCAACATTCAATTCAAACATATTACAATGGAGAATCACTAATATTTTTAAAGACTTATAATTCGTGGGCTCTAATACCATGGGCCACTAGAACCATGTGTCCACTAATATCTAACACGACTCTTTTCTTATTGATGATATCTTGTGAATAATTTTACATATAAACAATTGACACATTTATTTATTCATCTTTCTTAATGATACCTCGTGACTAATTTTACATGTAAAACAATCATGACATAATCATAGTTGAGAAACAATTGAGACTTTTCTTTATTCATCTTCCCCAATTGTACCTTGTGAATAATTTCACATGTAAAACAATAGTGACATAATGATAGCTTTTTTTGTAAATAAGTATCATTGGTTTTCATTAACGAAAAGAGGGGTACATCATTGATTTCATCAGAGAAACGGATTGAGACTCGACTAAAATCGGTGAGAAAAACATTGTCCTCAGAAAGTTAATCATGAAAATCAAAGAAACACAATGCTCGGAGAAACAACAACAACCAATGACATAAAGATAGTTAAAAATACATCACTTATAATATTTTTATTTATTTATTTATTTGAATGGTGACTTTATATGGAAATATTTAAATTGATTTGACAAAGACTTTCCTCAAAAATTTGCTTTTATTTTTCAAGAAAAAAATATCAAATAAAACACATATTTGAACATATATATTGTTAAATAAAAACATGATATGTTAAATATATGAAATCTCAAACAAAATAAGCTTCCCGAGGGAGCTCAATTGGTAATGGTTGTGAAAATGAAGAGTTATGTGTGAAGAGGTTCAAGGTTCAAGTCTCCTTGATTCACATGTGTTTGTGAAAGTGGCATGCGTAAACACCTATAGGTTATAGTGGTAGAAATTGGAATCGACCTCGTGCCATGCAATTATGAGATCAACCTAATTGTTGACACATATATATATTATATATATATATATATTATATATAATATGAGAAAGAAAAATGACAACTATAAATCTCCCTAGCATAAAAATATCTTATATAAATATCAATGTGCAATAACCACGATCAAGATTAAATCAGCGAGGGTTTAGAAAAAAACAAAATTGTAAAAAACAATTGGAAAAATACAAAAAAAATCATTTGTTTTTCAATTTTTTTAGTATTTAAAGCATACACAACATAAAATAAATGCATTGACACATAAATATGAAAAGAGAACTAACATATATGATGTGTAATATGTCTGATGCTACATCACACGTAACAATGAATGATGTCCTATTCTTGAGCCTTGACTCAACCTCAAAATATCAACAAAAAATATAATAATGTATTTCATATCATGAGTCATATACAATGAAATGAACCACTAAGTAACTAATGATTTCCTTTACCCCTCTTGTGAGAAAATGTAATAGTTTTCCCTCTAGATGAAAAAGGCCTTGGAGCTAGCATTAGACTCTCATGTTCTCTAGAAGTTGAAGAAGTAGGAGCCAGAGGAGGTAGACCACGTCCTCTATTGGTGACCATGGTAGGTGGTGTCACATCTTCCTCGTGTTGCACCTCCTCCTCTTCCTCCTCCTCCCATGCAGTTTCTACCCCCTCCGCTAGGTCCTCCTCTAACCAATCAGGGGTTGATTCCATGATAGGCCTCTCGGCCTCAACCCTCCATGCAGAAGTGGTGTCAATTCCATCCAATGAGATGACTTCCACATCAGGTATCCTCTCAAGTTGCCTCACCCAAAATTGAAGATTGTAGTAGATGTAAACCATGTCATTAAGGCATTGGGACTACAACATGTATGAGGGTCATAAATTATAAATTAATAATTATAAAAATAATAAATTATATTTTTTATGTTTAATGCATTCAAAAAATTAATTGGAAATTTTTTAACTTGTTGCACTTCTTGGTGTGTATTTTTTCAAATACACTTTAGTTGTGCTCGCATCCAGAGCAGCTACATGTTTGTCTAAGCACTTGAATGGAAAGCTTTTGGAGATTAGATACTCTGTCACCATAGCTTCTCCACCACACATCTACAACAAATAAGAGAAACATAAGAAAAAAATGAAATTTGAAAGTTGAAGCAAAGTATGAAGAGACAATGAAATTTAAAAATTGAAACAAACTAAAGCTTACTTGCCATTTTGGTTGTCCTATCATGGATAGCCATGTCAAAGCTAAATGTGCCACCTGTGATCCTGTATATCTCCATTTCTTTAGAAATTTTTGCACGTTCCACTAGAGATGACCCCATCTTCTACACATAAGCGAAGAATCCATCCATGACCTCAGCATCAAATATGAAACCACATGAGTAAGAAAATGTAGGGTTCAAGTAGATACCTCTAGCATGAATGGGACGATGGAGTGTATTGTTTCATCGCTCATCAATCACTCTCCATATCAGTGGTTGTTTATCAAACCCCTCATCCCCCTTATCATCATAATAGTTGTGAATGGATTCTTTGCCCTATCCATGGCCTCATGCAAATAGTCCATTGTGGGCTTGACTCCATCTACTAATTGAAAAAACTTTGCCAGAGGTTCAATAATGCTACACACCTCTTGCACTCCCACCAAGAAGTTTTCGTGGTATGAAACTAATCTGCATATGGTCTCTCCCTTTGGTTTATGGCTAAATGAAAAAACACGCCACTCCTCTGAAAGAAACATTCTTTTCACATCCAACATAGAATTCAAGAGAGGTTGAAGATATATGAAGCTAGTGGTAAACAGTGTAATAGCAGGGTGCACACCAACTCCTTGTTATTGGTTAATGTTCTTATCAAATGAAGCACAAATGCATGATTATATATAAATTTTGTAATGGTTTTTGATGATTTAGCAATATCCTTGACAGAATGAATTTTTCATATCCTCCAACATCAAGTCAATCTAGTGTGCAACACAAGGTGTCCAAAATAAGTTAGGATGTCTTTCCATAAGCAACCTTCTAGTGGAAACATAATTTGTAGCTTTGTATGTTATGACCTAGACAACATGTTTTCGACCCAACTCCTGAAAGAAAACATCTAACAAATCACTTAATAATTGTGCATTTTTTATATGTATAGATGCATCAACAAATTTCATAAACATTATCCCCTTGGGAGAATTAACCAAGAAGTTAATAAGGGTTTTACTTTTTTGATCAGTCCAACCATCTAATATCACAATGCATCCCATGTGTGCCCATGATGCCTTAAACTCTTCCAATATTCTTATAGTGCATTCGACCTTTTCATTTTGAATAATATACCATCTCAAATCATCATAGGAAAGGGCTTTGTACCTAGAGCCAACAATAGCAATACCATCAACCACGGGCTAGTAAAATGGATTATTCCTTGCAATGTTGAAAGAAACATCACTCCATAAAAGATACCTACCCAGTAGCTTATTAGCTTCTTCAATCTCTTTTCTTTTTGTTAGAAAATTATATATTACAAAGCAATGGAACACATAAATTATTGCAGAAATATAAACATAGAAAACATATAAAACAGGAGAGACAGATTTATTTGGTTCACCCAATTTGGACTACGTCAATGGAGAAACATTTGGTCCTTCTTTTTATATTATGCAGCAAAATGAAGAGATACAACCTACAACAGATCCGTTGTAATTCCCTCTTCACTCTCATACTCCTCTCTCTTTCTCGCTCAGAATACACACCTACATAGACACAATACAATTCCCTCATATATAGCGAGGGGTTGCCTTCTAGGGAAGAAAACCCTAAATTAAACATAATTTCTACCCTCAGATTTCTGCCTAATGAATAGTCTAAATTGACTATGAAATTACAACATTTTACAAGGCAATTTTACATCTATTTTTAGCTTCCCCTGGACCCCCTGGTGACACACATAAACGGGAAACATTGCCGCCACATTACCAAATGGGCTCCAATGCGGCGATACCTCTGAATAAAGAAGATAATCAAGCTCCACACTCAACACTTTTAAGTGTTGACCTGATAGATAGTTGTGCACTAGGCGTGGTTATAGGGAAAAAAATGATGAGGTAGATATGGGGTTGACTATAGAAATTGATGTCGAAGAAAAACCACTCTCACGGTCACCTCCCACCACTCTACCCCCGCCATTTGATTCTTCGTAGCTTCCTTGATAAGTTTGGATGTATCTATATTCTCCAATGATTTGAGGGCTCTACAGATGCTTTTTGGAGTTTTATTTTTGCAAAGTCCTACTTCATGCCTTGGAATTTGTGCAAGGTGGAATTTCAATCGATATGCTCCCCTTGCCATATGTTGCCAACATAACTTGCCAATCAAATTTGATCTATCAAACCCCCTATTAGGTTTACCATATTCCCACAGAGGGTCCAATTTTCTTGGCATGTTTGTTGAACATTAAAGTAAAATTGAACCTAGGGCACAAGAAAAATTTAAAGTTAAACAAATCAAATTAACAATCAACATTTTGAATTTTTGACAATAAAAAACCTCCACTCAAATGCAACAATAATGGAAAAAAAATAGGGTGGCGGGGGGGGGGGGGAGGGTATTCTTTGCAATCCTGACAGAATAATTGTCGAAAAGCATGCTTGGGGACTAGGCAGGAAGTCTAATGATTAGGTAGAGGTTTATTGACTCTACTTCACTATTTTATTAGCCCAACAAAGAGGAGCAAAAGACATCTTCATCATGGGAGACTCCTTCCTTTTTATCCAACACTTAAGAACTAACACTTCTCCAAAGGACAATGTGCTAAGCTTGATGCTTCAATGCATCAAAGGTATTATCCATTCATTCTCTAGTTCCCATTCCTTCCAAATCTTTAGGTATATCAATGTTGATGCAAATCTAATCGCCAAACCTACTACCTATGCTGGTTATGTCATGATTGGGTTCCAATGTATATTCCTATTGTCTTAATTTTGTCACGTATACACTAATAGGAAACTAAGAGTATTGCTGGACTCTGTAGTTTTTGATGTTATATAGGCATTGATAGATAACTTTTATATATCAGCAATGAAGCCCAAAGTTTCACTTGTAAAACCCCTAGGTATTTTGTCACGACTAAGTGCAAATTTTATGAAAAAATACTCATTCTTGTTTTAAAAATAACAAAAATAACAAAGAAAACACACTCAAACCCAAGCAAAAGTCATGGAAAAATCCTAAGGCGCAAGAAGAATTTAAATTAACAATCAATATTTAGAATTTTTGAGAAAAAACAAACCTTCTCCACTAAATGCAACAATAATAATAAAAAAACACCCTCAAACCCAATCAAAAATCATAGAAAATATATGGGTAACTGAACCCAAAAAAACACAAGGAGAAAACGAAAAAAAATAAGATCGAATTTGATAGTCATACCTAAAATCCACACCTTGCTAAAAAAAACTCTGTCTAAATTCAAAATTTCTTTACTTGAGATCCTAAATTCCCCTATTTTCTCCTATTTTCTCCTCAATCGCCTATATAAATTAGTTCTCCTCTTTTTAGCTCTCACCCTTATCCTCTCATTGCAAAATGAAACCAAAAACCCCAACTAAACCCTTTAGTTTAAATGGTACTTCCACGAGCTCACGATTTCTCGCGTCGAATCATAATTACATTCATTTCAACAGAAACTTATATATAAAATACATTTTCACATGAATAAATATATATAAATTATATTGAAAACATAAAAATCAAAAAAATATGTACATTGAATGAAGACGAGCACCTGATGGAAAATCTCCTTTACTTTAAAATATTAATTATAAAAATAAGTTTTTAATTTTTAAATGTTTGAATGTTTTAATAAAAAAACATTTTCCACATTATGAACTTAAGTCTTGGCATTGAAATGCGGAAATGACTTACATTAACTGGGTAGTTTTGTCTTTGTGCAAATTTTGATGGTGGGAAAAGAGAAAAGTGTAGTGTATTACTTAAATATATATTTTAATATAAAAATAAATTATTTTTATAAAAAATAAAAAAAGAAAAATAATTTATATATTATTAATTATATTGAATATATATTTTGAGAAAATTGATAATAGTAAATGAAATAAATTTTTAAAATTGTTTAAAATTAAAATCGGTGGTATGAGGGGAGGGGTGTTTTATGGTTTTGAGGAAATTAAAGTTGCACAATATTTATGGGGTTTAGGAGGCATGATAAACAATTAAGTTGAAGCTTATGCTTTTTAATGGGGAATTTAGCTAGCCATAGAAAATTAGGTAGATTCTCTTACTATTTAGGGAGGCTTCATCTTTAATTTGTTGAAAGGCTTCCCTCTGAGAGACAAATCATTAAAAACTCTTATGAAAAGAATTTAGGAAAGTAGCGGAAATGTTCTCTTTAATATCACATTTCCATGTTCTCTGTGATCTCAACAAAGTTGCAGACTTATGTGCTAATGAAGGGTGTAAATTAAGATTGGAAGATTTAAAAATCAATGGTCGAAACATGCTCTCTCTTATTCCTTAGAGCTAAATGGATTGCCATTGCAAAATTATGAAGTATTGAATTATCAATTAGTAATAATATGACATATAAAATTTATTTTTTGGTGGGTCAGTGTTGTAAGGTATATACTTACAAAACCTTGTTTTTTGTTCATCAACTTTGGAGTCTCTATGAAAAATTTTGCATTTTTGCTGGATAAAAGAGCTTATAATTTTTATTAAAATATAACTATACACTACTTGATGTATTTGATGTGATTTATGGATAGACTGTATATAAATATAACAAATTAAATTAATCTTTTAATTATTTATTTATTTATTTATTCTTTTCTAAACGATTATTTTGATGATGTTATTCATAATATATATATGAAACATATAACATTGTATTAATTTGGCTAGAAATAGGCCAACGCCTTTACATTCAAGAGATGGTATTCTTTAGAGGTATTCCAAAACTGTTGAAATTGCATCTTACCTATATTATGTCTTTTCTTAACTAAAATTCTAACAAAATTTAGTGTGTAGACTCTCCAAAAGACTCCATAATACAGTACAAAAGTGCAAAAAATTTACAAAACAAAAATTTGACATAGATGTTACGTATTGGCTTCATCCTCATTTCGAGATGTTCCTTCTTACACATCATTGTTGACTGTCATCTGGAGAGGGGACTATGTTGCGCCTTCATATTTATCACTTCACATATATTTTGGATGGCTAATTCAAATGATGAATACCGACCATAGCTACAAAAAGTCAACACCCCCTCTTAGCTAGGGAGGTATTCATAATGACTTCCACAAGATTCTTTTGTTGAAAAATTATTTATTCCAAGAAAAGGTTGAATGAGCTCAGTTGTGTTAATGAATCCATACACCTCATGTTCAACACCAAAACCATAAGGAAATCATCCTCGCATCAGCATCAAAGGAGGAACTAGTCACCCACTAGTCATAGTGTCACCAACTCAACAAGTCATCACTTGGAGACATGTCAAGAACCCCACCTGACCCATGGTGAAACTTGGGGCCCATTTACCATTTCCACCTATCATCACATGTCATTGAATGGTAAATACCTTCCTAACAATATAATGCATAAGCTCAACCCACTAGCCAAACCCCATGGAAATATGGTCAGGACCCCACTGACCAGGGGAGCAATCTAGGCCTCAATGCTAATAGGGCCAATCTCTCCAATCATAAAACATGATTTCCCTGGTCAAACCCCATGACCTAAGAGAGAAATCGTTAGGTCCTTGTAATACTAGCATATCCCCCTTATTATTTTTGTTAGTTTAGCCCCCTATTGTTATTGGTATGCGCATGTATTCCCCATATTGTTATTTTTTAGCCCTATAGAAACCCACTATTGTTATTGTTGTTCCCTTACATTATTATTGTTATGTAGGCTCTTATTATATTGTGACCCCTTAGACTCCTATATATATCAAGGAGGTATTATCATTTGTATCATCCAAGAATATTTCATTTATGTAATGTAAAGGGGGTTGCCCCATCAAAGAGGCAAATTTTTAAGTCAATGATCTATCATTTCTTCTATTTTGTGAGGTATTTGCATAACATTTGGTATCAGAGCTTGGGATTCTAAGGTTTCGCTTCTTCAAACAAACCATCTTGGAATTTTCACTATAACTTTTTTTCTACATGGATTCAGAAGCTAAAGTTGCAAGCACGTGGAGTTGAAATATTGGTGAACTTCGTATACGAATTTCAGATCTGGGTTCTGTTGAAAAGTGTGCAACAAGAAATGCTTGTTGAGAATGCAACAAGATGATGGAGCTTAGTGGAAAGGAGTCGCCTTCACTAAGTGGGCCCGCAGGCTATTTTTGGCGCAAGTCTATTTTTTAGACTATGTCTATTTTTAGACATATGGATCATGTCTATGGATTGCAGGTTGCTTTTTATGGATGATTGATCAAGTTGGAAAAAATAGATGGACTTCTATTTTTAGACCACAGCGGAGTGACACCACAGCGGAGTGACTGCTCAGTCTAAATATAGAACAGTCAAATATTATTAGCTCATAATAATATTTAGACTATAAACTTTGTCTTATTCTCTTGGAGCACTTCAGGATGAGCTACGGATGTGGTACATGCAGATCCCAGAAGGAAATACGTGGTTACCTATGGGATGACTAATATTTGCATGCAGGACTTCAGTTAGAACTCAAGTGAGTTGAGTTTAGTGGACTGGAGGTACAGTTGATGGAGTTGTGTTCAGTTTAGCTTTGTTAAACTGGTTGTATTTAGTCTAACTGGCGAATAGACTAGAGATGAGTTGGGTGAATTAGTTATTAATTAATTCACAAGTTATTAACTCATAATACAACTAATGAATACATCAGTTAACTCAGTTGCATGTCAGTGCATGTTCAGTTCAGCAGGGACAGGTGTTAGAGAATCAGATTGCTATCAGTTGTGACTATAGTTGTGCATCAGATCTTGCACAATCAAGGGATTGAGTATGCCAATGAGTTTTTCCACGTATTTTCCCATATTGTAGCTTGTGCTCACGTGATTTAGCCAAGGAAATACGTGGTTGCCTTGGAATTATCATCAGTTCTGGAGCAGGTATTGAGCAGCGGAGGCAGGCAAGCAGCGAAGGAGATTTGAGCCAGTGATTGATTCAGATTTGAGCTGTATTGTG
>APFE030026451.1:0-22411 GCA_000404065.3 Pinus taeda
TGGAGAGCCTCTTTATTTTATCTCATACTTTGTATCCTTGAATTTTATCAAGTTCTTCCCTATATACCTAGATAAAAATGCCCCTGTTGTTCGGTTGTCCAAGCAAAGATATTCTGCCACTCCTCATCAAGCAGATACACTATGAGCGCATTTACAATGGATCAACCACATATGCTGGATCACACCAGGCTGGTGGAATGTAAGAAAGGCACTGGGACTAGACTTGCCTAGGATTTTTCGTGCCATTGTACCACTTTTTTCCATATTTCTACTTTGTTGTCTACTATGAATTTTTTTAGACGCTACCGAAGACCCTGGTAGTTTTATTTTCATTCTCAGCTCTCTCGAATAGCCACTCTATGTTATCAAGTTATGGAATTTTTGAAATATGCTATCAACTTGAATTATTTTCTAAAATCTACTCACCACAGTAAGTTGCAAATTGATTTAGAATTTATATATAACTATCACAATATATAACTATTAACATCTAATATGACTACATATCATTTTGATTTTCCATATATATGAATCAATCATCTGCCATTTGTATTTTTCTCTTCTAGTCGCTAGCTTAGGGCTTAAAATATATATTTTGAAATATTCTTGTTTTTCTCCATGTTGGGATTTCTCTTTTAAAAGCTAACACAGAGTCGGCTGTTGGGAATTTCTGATAATTCCAAAAGAAAAACGAACAGAGAATAATGCTCCATTTTTTTTTAACACAGACAAACCAAAAAAAATGTTTCAGGAAGATAGAGTTTCACACACACAAAAGACTTGTATTCATTAACAAGGCTAACTGTTACAAAAGATTCTAGGCCAAGCAGATTAGTGAAAGCGCAAAGCTTGGTTCATGATTTATTTTTTATCACCAACACTAGATGCTGAGCATTTCAATGTGCTTTTGGTGAAAGGGAAAAAAGGAAACGCATCATGGCCTCCATAATTTTTTTGAGTTTCAGAAACAAAACAAGACGAGAGTGTTGAAGTTTTTTTAAATGAAATCAGGGCAAGTGTGACAGTGACTACGTGTCCCTCAAAAACATGCAAATACAGTGTCAACAAATAGAGAAAGGAAAGGGCATGGAGTAGACAACATCCGGTTGAAGTGGCTACCTGATGATCCAATGTCGAACTTGGGAAAGAGAGATTACAACAACACTGCTTCAGAGGCAGTTCTAAACTTCACTCTGTCTCTCCTAGAAAAATATAGCGTGGAGATGTCTGCGGTGGCATACAAGGACTGGAGTTTTGATGAACAAGGATTACATGCAGATCTCCTCAAGAGGTAATATTAAATATTACTAATAGAAATATGAGCTTGATCTATGTTTTTATGATCATCAATTCGAGCTTTGATTAACGACTTTACAGGGGTATGGCAATGGTGGAGTCATCAATGCCCCACGGAGAATTACCACCATTCCGTAAAAGTGGTGCGGTCACTGTTTAAAGGTGGATTCCGGCAAAGGACTGGCGCTGCAGTTGAAAGTAATATTTCAACACACCCCTTTAATTTCAACTATTGGGTTATCAGTCATAACCAGACATTTCCTCAAAAACTCAAAACTTTTCTGTCCCAATGGTTTGGTCAGAATATTTGCAACTTGCTCCTGAGTTCTGTAGTGTACTAAAACAATTTCTCCATTGTTTACCAATTCCCTGATGTAATGAAACTTTGTGTCAATGTGTTTCGTTCTCTTATGAAACATAGAATTCTTGGATAATGCAATAGTTGAGCTATTGTCACAAAAAATCACAATTCCTTTTGCTTGCTCTTGGCATAAACTCCTTAACATCCTTCTCATCCAAATTTCTTGACACGTTGTTGCTGTAGCTGCCACATATTCTGCCTTTGCTGTAGACAACGCTACAATAGGATTTTTTATAAGCCCATGAAATGGCTCCTAAACCTATGTGAAAAACATAACCGGATGTGCTTTTCTGATCATCTACACTTCCAGCCCAATCACTATCAGTGTATCCAATTAAATCTGAACATTCTGAAGCAGTATATAAAATGCCAAACCTTTTAGTACCATTAACATACCTTAGAATCCTTTTTGTTGCCTGCCAATGTGCTTCTTTTGGTCTCTCCATGAATCTGGAAATCAAACTAACAGCATGCATTATATCTGGCCTAGTTGCAGTCAAATACATGAGGATGCCAACTATGCTCTTGTATAAACTAGGATCAAAATCCTTGTTGTTGTCTTCTTTGCTGAGTTTTAATCCCATCACTGTGGGAATGATTGTTGCTTTACTCTCCTACATATTAAATCTTTCCAACACTTCATTAACATATTTCTCTTGTGAAATAAAAATCCCATTTCCCTTTTGTTCTACTTTTATTCCTAAGAAGTATCTCAGCAAACCCATGTCAATCATTTCAAATTCTTCTTTCATCACTGTTTTGAAATTTTCAATAAGGTAGTCATCATTACTTGTGAAAATAACATCATCAAGATATAACACAACAATTAGTATTTTACCATCATTTTATTTGATGTATAGGGTGGGTTCTCCCTCACACTTTTCAAATCCATTTTCCAGTAGATAGGAATCTATCCTACTGTACCACGTTCTTGGTGCTTGCTTCAACTCATAAAGATCTTTCTTCAATCTTCACACTTTGTGCTCTTGGCCTTTCTTTTCATAGCCTAGAGGTTGTTTAATGTAAACCTCTTCCATTAACACTCCATTT
Source organism: Pinus taeda (assembly GCA_000404065.3). Classification (NCBI taxonomy): domain Eukaryota; kingdom Viridiplantae; phylum Streptophyta; class Pinopsida; order Pinales; family Pinaceae; genus Pinus; species Pinus taeda. The sequence continues at coordinate 2,708 of APFE030026451.1, forward strand.
AGGAATGCCGACTTCACGTCCATTTTGTAAACTTTCCACTTTTTTTGTGCTGCTATGGACATCACTGCTCTCACAGTTTCCATTCTAGCAACCGGTGCAAAAGTTTCCTCATAGTCTCTCCCATGTTGCTGCTTATATCCTTTGACAACAAGTCTTGCCTTGTGTCTTTCTATTTTTCCTTCAGCATTACTCTTGGTCTTGTAGACCCATTTAACTCCAATGACTTCTTTTTCTTTTGGTAGTTCAATGAATCCCATATCTTTTTGTTTTCTATGCATTGATCTCTTCATTCCATAGTTTTATCCTTTCCTATCTTAATTGCTTCTTCGAAATGAACAGGGTCATCAACATGACCAATATGAGAAAACAAGAGTTCATACCTTCATTTTTGCCTCTTGTTCATAAATGTCACTTAATTTTCTGAACTCTTACCTCTTTCATTTGGTTACAATGCTTGAAGAACACTTTCATTTTCCTCAAGGGGTCCTTGCTGCCTTTGTGTTGGTGCTTTGGTTTTGGGTTGTAATTTCAGCCATCTCCTCATCATTTCCATCATGATACAAGGAGTTTTTAACATTCATTGTTTTCTCTATGCTTCCATTCCAAGCTTCCTCCTCAATGAACTGAACATCTCTACTCACAATAAGCTTCTTGGTGGATGGGTTATAAAACCTATAAGCTTTGGATTCCTCACTGTATCCAATGAAAATAAATTTCTCCCCTTTGCTATCCAACTTCTTCCTTAGTTGATCTGGAATGCATGCATAAGCCACACATCCAAAAACTTTCATGTGGGTGACTCCTTGCTTTGTCCCATTCCATGCTTCTTCCGGCACTCTGTTCATGACTTCTTTTGTAGGGCATCTATTCAAAATGTACACTGCATAGTGTACAGCTTCAGCCCAATAATCATTTGGAAAATGCTTTGCCTTTAACATACTCCTCTCCATATCCATGATTGTCCTATTCTTCCTTTCGACAACTCCATTTTGCTGTGGAGTGTACCTAGTGGTAAACTGCTTATGAATTCCATTTTCTCTACAAAAATGTAGAAATTTTTTGGAGATATACTCACCTCCTCTATCAGTTCTTAAAATTTTGATATACAGCCCCCTTTGGTTTTCTACAAGTGCTTTGAAATTGAAAAATCTTTCAAACACTTCACTTTTGTTCTTTAGGAAATAAATCCAAGTTTTTCTAGTAAAATCATCAATAAATGTTAGCATATGGTGGCTGCTTGCATGTGACGGAGTTTGCATCAGTCCACATAAATCTGAGTGGACAATCTCTAAGGGTGTTTTTTCCCTTATGCTTTTCCCAGATGGAAAACTTTCTTTGTGTTGTTTCCCCAAGATACAACCTTCACAAAGGTTGTCTGGTTTCTCTATCAATGGTAATCCTCTTACCATTCCTTTTCTATTCAACAAGTTAAGACCTCCAAAGTTGAGATGTCCAAATCTCAAGTGCCACAACCAATTTTCATCTTTTGGTTTGCTTTGGAAAGCCTCTTGTGTCACTGCTACTATTTCTTCTCCATTTTTTAAATATGCTTTCATTCTGAGAGGGAACATCCTGTTCCTTGTCATATTCACTTCATCAATACATTGTTCTGGGTTTTTTATCCATGACGGTGCATACATCATCCACAAAGAAAACATCGTACCCTTTTTGAATAAGCTGTCCAATACTTATTAGTTTACATTTCATTCCAGGAACATAATAAACATCTGCTATGGTTTTCTTTTCACCTTTCCTTGTTAAGACATTTACTTCTCCTTTTCCCATAATAGAAACTTTACTATCAGTCCCTAGTGTGACTTGTGACTTCACACTCTGACCTAACATAGAAAACATGGCTATATTTCCTGTCATATGGTTACCGTAACCGGAGTCTAGAAACCATACATCTTCATTCTTTGCTTCAACCATATTATAGGCTAAAAACAAATTATCTTGGCCAATATTTTCTCTAGTGAAATTTGCACTAGTTCTATTACTCATATCATGTTGCTTCTTCCTACATTCATTTGCATAATGCCCATATTTTTTACAATAGTGACATTGGACATTGGATTTATCATGCCTTTGTCCTTGAGCATGATGTTTTCCACTTTGTTGGATGCTTCCTTGGCCTTGGTTTTGATTTGGATTGCTGCCTCTTCCTTGAGCATTTGTTGGACTATTTATTCCACCTCTGTTTTGGCTTCTGCCTCTTCCTCTCTTGTTTCCTCTGCCTTGAACTCTTCCTCTTCCAAAGAACATCTGGGTCTTAAATTCATGCTCTAGAGATGAGTTTTCATTTCTACTCAATCTCTGCTCATGTGTCATCAATGATGCATGTAGTTCATCAACTGAGAAGTTTGTGAGATCCCTTGTCTCTTCTATGGTGGTGATAATCACATCGAACCTTGAGGGTAGGATCCTCAATAGTTTCTCCACAATCCTCCTTTCTTCAAGAATCTCTCCATGAGACCTTATCTGTGTGACCAGACCCATCACACTTGTGAAGAATGAGTCAATATTATCTAACTCCTTCATGCAGAGAGTCTCAAAATATCTCCTCAGCAACTGTAGTTTTGTTGTCTTCACTTTCTGCATGCCTTGATAGGCTATCTTGAGAGTTAGCCATGCTTCTTTGGATCTCTTGGCTACTGCTATCCTTGGGAACACACTCTCATGCATTGCTTGATACAAAAAGTAGAGGGATTTAGAATCCTTTTTCTTATTGCTCTTCAACACTTCTTTCTCTTCCTGAGTCAAATTATTAAACTCATCTTCATTTGCTGGTTCTTCAAAACTATCCTCAACAAATTCCCATAGGTCTTGGGAAGCAAGCAAAGCTCTCATAGTTATTGCCCAATAGTCATAGTTTTTCTCATTAAATTGTGGGAGCTGAGTATTACAGATACCTATGCTAGTGTTGGCTCTAGCCATTCTTGCACTCTTAACTATGCTTCAAAATACTTGATTGTGTATTTAAAATAACTGACTGTCCTCAACAGTAACACAGAAACTAACTTGAGAAATACCTTGGATTCTTTCTTGATTGAGTCTTCACTCTGCTGGAGAAGTTGCTACAACAAGAAATCCTTCCTTTAGCTTCTTTGACAAAGAGCATGGACACGCTTTGATACCATGTTGGGAATTTTTGATAATTCCATAGCAAAAACGAACAGAGAATAATACTCTGTTTCTCTTTAACACGGACAAACCAAAAAAAATGTTTCGGGAAGATAGAGTTTCACACACACAAAAGACTTCTATTCATTAACAAGGCTAACTGTTACAAAAGATTCTAGGCCAAGTAGATTCGTCAAAGCGCAAAGCTTGGTTCATGATTTATTTTCTACTGCCAACACTAGATGCAGAGCATTTCAATTTTCTTTTGGTGAAAGGGAAAAAAGGCAACGCATCATGGCCTCCATAAAGATTTTGAGTTTCAGAAACAAAACAAGACGAGAGTGTTGAAGTTTTTGAAAATGAAATCAGGGCAAGTGTGGCAGTGACTACGCATCCCTAAAAAACATGCAAATACAGTGTCAACAAATAAAGAAAGGAAAGGGCATGGAGTAGACAACATCTGGTTGAAGTGGCTACCTGACGATCCAATGTCAAACCTAGGAAAGAGAGATTAGAACAAGACTACTTCAGAGGGAGTTATAAACTTCACTCTATCTCTCCTGGAAAAATATAGCATGGAGATATCTACGGTGGTGTACAAGGATTGGAGATTTGACGAACAAGGATTGCTTACAGATCTCCTCAAGAGGTAATCTTAAATATTACTGACATAAATCTGAGCATGATCTATGTTTTTATGATCATCAATTCGAGATTTGATTAACGACTTGACAGGGCTATCACAATAGTGGATTCATCAATGCCCCACGGATTATTACCACCATTCTGTAAAAGCATTGTGGTCGCTGTTTAAAGGCGGATTACGGCAAAGGACTGGCGTTGCAGTTGAAAATAATATTTCAACATTGGCGTCACTACTTTTACCTTTTGAAATGTTAAAAGGCATGACTTTACCTTGGGACCCAAAACCTTCAGCAACTGTAGAAAACAAAAGTCTTTTGACAATGTAACAATGGCGGAAGCCTTTCCTTTCCATTCAACATACACTCTTCTTGGAATTTTACCCTTGGAAAGTAAGTGTTCGACTCCAAGTTACAAAATCTTAATTATTTTGACAATGTAACAAGGGCGGAAGCCTTTCATTTCCCATTCAATTTACACTTTTCTTGGAATTTTACCCCTAGAATCTTTACATGTTTGGCAACGAAAACCTCCTTTAGCTTTACTTTCTCATATATGAAAGCCTCTTTAAGCTCTCCTACTACCTCACTCATGCTGGGCCTCCAAGATGATGTATGCTCAACACATTTGAGTGCTAGTTTGGAAACAATAGTGATTGATTTCATGTCATATTTTCCATCCATCTCCTTGTCTATGATTTTCACCATTTTTCCAGGGGTTTCATTGATCGCCACATAGGCTTTCACCTGTGACGTGCAAATATGATTATTCGTACACACGCTTAAAATGAAAGTGTGTGTAGTAAATTTGGATGATTAATTACAAATAAATTCCTTACCCATGTCAAGTGATTAATTTCTTCCCGAGGTAGAGTCACATCGATGGATTTTATCCCACATATAATTTCTAATAAAGCCACACCAAAACTATATACATCGCTCTTTTGAGTGAATTGTTGAGTCATATAATACCTGTAAGAATATCCAACAATAAAAATGAAATTGTCATGGCTCTTAATACTTGATCAAATTCCTAGGGCATCAAAAATAAAATTTCGAAGAGAAATGCAAGTTATATGTGTCATTTACTCTGGATCCAGGTATCTGAAAGTTCCTTTCACTAAATCCTCGATAGAAGCCTTCCGATCCATTGTCATCATCGAGATACCGAAATTGGCCAGTTTTCCATTCAAATCGTTGTCAAGGAGGATGTTTGAAGTTTTCACATCCCTGTGAATTATCATTGGAATGCAACATGTTAGCACTCAAATCCGCCTTAGGCTGAAATAAGGCAAGACTCAAGGCCACATCAAACCACGCTTAGCCTCGTAGCTAGCCCTACGAGGACAGGAGAGGGCTCTCTCCGGGTCAAACTCGGAAAAATATATTCGAAAAGGCTCGAGATGACCGAATTGATGACTGATTTTAGGCTAGGTATTAAGTACAAAGAGTTTAGGATTGACTTTTTATGATTTTGTTGAAATTAAGGGAAAGGCAATTTTGGGTGCGGGGATGAGGCACAATTTTTGCAGAGGTCCACTTGGGGCAAGATAAGCAATTGTTTTGATGCCTTAAAGCAAGTGAGATGGATATATCAGACCAGTGAGAGGCTAAGGAGAGCAAAGGGGTCTCAAGAATTCTCCTTAGACTGAAGAAAACATAGAATATTAAACAAATTTAAAGGCAGAGCATGGTTCATGGATTCTATCTTAACACTTCATTTGCTTATTAAGAGAAGATTCAATAGAGATAATGATGCACATACATAACTTACAAGAACTGAAAGAAACACACCATCAAGACATAAAGCCACATGGATCCCAAGTAGTGCTGCAAAACCCTAGTCTTCCTTTGCCAAAAATGCTGGTAAAATATGTACAATATAGTCTCAAAACTATCCCAAGAGTTTAACCCTCAAAATGACTAAGAAGATACATAATATAGGGAAGCTAACACATTTCCTTACCTCTAGGGGTCGAGCTCATCATCCTAGGAGCTGTTTCAACCAATTCTAAACTGAGCACTACAATCTAGGCAATCAAAACAACTTGCCCCTATAAACTTGGAAACCAATTCATTCATTAATTTTTGCCATTTTATGAATGAATCTTCTAGAATAGGTAAAACGTGCCATGTAAATCATGAAATTACATTAGTTACATCAAAGATGGTGAAAAATCCCATGAAAAGTCAAAACTGGTCAAAAGTTGCGTTGTCCTGAGCTGCAGGTGCAAAACTAGCCAATTTCCCCAACGCGTAGCGCGCCATTTCTCTACGCATAGCACGCCTTTCCGGCCAGTTTTGAGGCACTTCTCGGCATCCAAATGAGGCCCAAATGGGCGTGTTGGAAATTTATGGATGTCTTCTTTCCAGCCCAAGTGGAATTGCTCAATTTGGTGGCCATTTGCCCCTCCAAAATTGCAATCTCCCAAGACTGCTTCCTGTGTGTCCAAAAAGTGGCAGAAGGTCATTTTTTGCTTGTTTTTTGACCTTTTGGGGGCTCAAATCTCCATGAAACTTCTTGTCCACAGCTGAGAAAGTGTATTTTTTCATGAAAAATCCAAAAATGCAAACCTTTCCTGAAATGGACCTCCCCAACTTAAGGGTAGCATGCAGCGCGCTACACGTTGAGGGCAAAAACCTGTTTTTGACAAAAAAATTCAAAAATGACCAAAATTGCTCCAAATTGTCTGAATTTTGAGCCGGGGGTGTATCATTGAGTTCCATGCTCCCTCAAGGTGGCTTCAAGCAAAATCTGAAGTGGATCGGGCCTTTTCCTCCATTTTAGTGCCTTGGCCAATCGTCTCTTGAGAACCTTCATTTTTGCCTTGCACACATGCATGCGGGCCCAATAATGATTTTTCATGTGGCGGAGCATATCTTTGTCTCTATTGGCTTTCGCCAACAACTTTTCCAAGTGATTGTTCACTCGAATGAGCATAGATTCCCGATCTATAAGTGTCAAATCACCGGGTCTCCTATGGGCCAATTCTCGGTCTTCACGAATCTTCCGCTGCTCATAAAGCTCGTGCTCATCTTGCAAAACCAAAACTAGCCATGGAGGAGAGGCCTACCTGAAATTTGCTTGAGAGAAAAGAGGATTTGGTAGCTTTTTGGCATTTTATTGGACAAAAAATCCAACGCTTAGCGCACCTTTCCCAACGCGTAGCGCACATGTAAAATTACACTGAAAAAGTTCCCTGACGCATAGCGTGCCCCCAACGCGTAGCGCGCCCTTCCTGACGCGTAGTGCACCTCTCCTGACATCCAAATTGAGTTTATGATAGCTCATTCGAAATTTATTTGAGTCTACTTTCCAAACCAAGTGGCATTTTTCAATTTGGAGTTCATTTGCCTTGTCAAAAATCAAATCTCCCAAGACTAGTCAAAATGTGCCAAATGAGGCTGCCTCAAGGCAGAGTGTTGTTGCAGTCAACTTTTGAATGCCTTCCTCAACTCCAAATTGAGCTCATGATAGCTCATTGGAAATATCTTTGTGTCGAGTTATCATTTGACTCATCAAGAAAGTCATTTGGCCAACCAAGCTAGGAGAAACTTTGATTTTCAAAAGGTCACTTCAGAGGTCCATTCGATTCTCCTGAGGAAATTGTGTTTTTGACATTTCTCTAAAACCCTGACACCTGTGTAAATAGTGAAGGAGGTTTTTCGTCCCTAGTATGTTGTGGACAAAAACCTCTCTCAGGTTTCCAAAATTCATCTTTGATTGCTCAAAAACAACTTTTGAGTGAAACTTATCCCAATGTGTGGAACAAGGGATTTTGTCGAAATGAAGCGAAATGAAGGGGATAAGGGGCTTCTAAATTCTTGGGAAACTTTTTGGAAGTAGGGAGCGATGTTAGGAAGTAGGGGAAAGTGGAATCTCATAGATCGAGCGAGGGGAAGGGGTCCAAAAGGGCAAAACACAGGCCTAGCCTAGAAAATTGCCAAGTTGTGGCAAGAAACTAGGGTTTGTGGAAAAATGAGGAATTTGGGGGATCTCAGAGATGGGAAGTGTTTGATAAGGTACATGAAGGATAGGGGAAGGTGTATGAACATCTGGATACAAGTTTTTGCCGATGATTTGACCGTCCAAGAGAAATTGCCTTCAAAACCCTAGGAGAGGGAAATGACCTTACCTAGGCGCAACTGAAGCATGAACAAGGTGTAAAATGACTCATTAGGACATTGAGATGATAATGAAAACCCTATGAATTATGATAGACTCAGTAAATAGTGACATAGACCGACATTTGGACAACTTAGAAGGAGTGAAAGCAAATCCTAGACCTAATGCCTAGTGACCAAATTTTGCTTGAAGACTCACTGAAATGACAAAATTTGACCTTGACACTCTGAGACCACTTTGTAAGAGCATATTTGATCACTGGAGAAAGGCTGGAAAGACTGACACTAACATTGGCTCCAATGGGGATGGTATCTCCTTGGAGGTTCCAAGAACGACAGATCTTTGGGAGTTCAGACAAGCGCCTTATCCATTGGGCAATGGAGTCAAAAACTCAAACTAAAATGCATGACTGAAAACTGATGACTTGGATGAGATAAATTGACTCACTCAACTAAAAACTGACTCAATACTTAAACACAACCGACAAACTAGAAATGGTGCTCAAAGGGGAGCTTATTTATCACAACCTACTCTAACAGTTGCATTCATCACCTGATCAAGTGAAATGAAACAACCAGTGCAACCAAGTAAGTATTCCATCTGTTCTTCGAATTTTCTGCAAGTGCTCACTTATGAAAAACAAGAGAGAACTAATGAACGGAAACTCCCATGATAACTTAGAAACAAATCCGTTGAATGATATGAATTCTCTATCCGCCTCCAAAAACACTGCATAAGGATCGTGAAATTCAAGCACACTGGAACTTAGCTCATCCAATGGATTACTTCTCTTTTCATCATACCATGAATGCAAAATTTGATATGAGCCTTGTGACGAGACCTTTGCTGAAAATGACAAAGAAACAGGCTGTCGGATCAAATTCATATCAGCACATGTTTCAAGCTCACATGTAGTCAATGGAGAAAGACTTTGACTACAAACCTCATCCAAAACATCAGCTATTGGATCATGAAAAACTTGAAAAGACTGCTATAATGTATCCATTGAAAATGTATGACATCCTTCTAGCTGTTCATCTTTTTCTTGAGAGATTTTACGAAGATTCTTCCTTATAAACTGAAATTCTTCAAAACAAAAGGGTATAGAATCTTCCTGCATCATCAAATCATGTATTTCATCTTCCACAGCTTCATCTGTAATCTTCCCTTCAATTTCATTTGGTGGCTGCAAATCTGATGCTACAGGCTACTCAAGAATTTTGTTATCTGTCTCATCCTTAACATTAACACTGAGAGATTGCTGACTTGTTATAGGCTGTTCATTTGAAGATTTACTATGCAATCTACCCTTCAAAAACTGAAATGATTCAAAACAGAATGGTATGGAGTCACCTTGAATCATTAAATCATGTGTGTCCACTTCCAAGTCTTCAGCTGCAACTTGACAATCAATGGATTTCGAGGGTTGCAAATCTGAATATGAGAAGTCTTGAACAAAATTTTCATTGCTCTCACGATGATTCAAATCAAGATTTGTTGACATTTGATATCTGATTGCATGGTAGTTATCTCTGATGAACTGAAACGAATCAAAACAAAAAGGAAAATATCCTTCTCTTACTTCAAACTTTGATGCACTTCCCTCATCATTGTCATAGCTGATATGCATCGGTTGATCACTGTATTCAAGTTGCTGAAAATGAACTTCTTCCTCCCACAAACTAGCTGCTTGTTTGTTTGCAAGATTAGCTTCTTTTTTAAGAACATAATCATCATCATACTGATCAAACTAAGGCAAATCATCGGTATAAAACATATCATAAAGCATGCAGGTCATATCAATAGTTCTTTCTTCGCCAAGGTGATCTACAAAACAATCATTATCAGATCTATGACAACTAGGATAAGAAACAAGATGTTTTGGAGCAGCAACTGGTTCTTCTTCAATCAGCGAGCCATTAGCTAGAACATCATAATCATTCCTTGCGTTCATCTCGTCCATCATCTTTTCCACTGCACTTACCAAAATGTCAAGTTTCTCCTCTAGAGATGTTGATTCGATCGGATCTATGTTTTTCATCTCTTCTTCTTTCAACCTTGCTCGTCGGATCAGAAGATGCGCCTCCACATTTACTGCACTGTTTTGCATCTCATGAAGCATTGCAATATCCCTTTCTCTCAGCTGAAACACCATCTCCAGATCAAAGGAACTTGGATAGTGCAAGAGAGTCGATCTAGGCGTAGGTCTTATATCAACTGGCATCGAATAATAAACTTGATTAAATCTGGCAGAAAATTGTTGTACTGTCTCCCCTGGTAGTCTTTTCAGCTGGTTATACTCTTCTATAATCAAGAAAAGGTTCTGTCCGATCATCCACTTGTCGAGAAAAACTTTGACAAACTGCTGGAAATCTGAAATGCTTGCATCATGCAAGGTTTTGAACCAACTCTTGACTTTGGCTTGCAAAGAAAGAGCAAAAAGCCTTATACTAACATCTTCGCTATCAACTTCAAAAAGGTCTAGAAAAGACTCAAAATTCTTCACATGTTGCTCAGTGTTGACATTCTTACATTCACCATCAAACCTCAGCAAGTATAGATCATAGCTTTTGGGGAAAGCATGGAGAACAGAAGGTAAAACAAGAGGTTTATACCGATCTGGAATTTTACAAGGTGTAGGGGTATGTACAGCAGGTATAGAATCGGTCTTGGTCTTTTGAGGTTCATCAGTCTGAAGATGGTCATCACAAAATTTAGAAGAAAGGTCTTGACCAAGCTCAAAGGTATGAAAATCTTTGGTGTTCACAATCTTCAAAGGGAAAGAATCAACGCAGGTCGAGGATCTCTTCTCAAATACATTATACTTTGCAAAGCCTTCTTGACATTCTTGGGAAAAGAGAATAAATAATTTATGACAAAGAACAAAATGTTTTGGATGAAATTCCAACTTGAATACCTGATCTGTCCATGTTGTCCTTTCATGTTTTTGCTGGTCAGGATCATCCTCCAGTGGAGTCTTTGGATCTGATCTCAAAAATGATTTAGAGTCACAAGGTGAATGATTTCATCCTTTCAAGTGTCTGATCGGTGTCCACCATCAACCATCAGATCTGAAATTGATACATGTACTGGGGTAATTAACAAGTTAAATGTCACGTTTACAAGCTAGACCGGAGATTGATTGAAGCGGCGTTTATCTACTTCCGCTAATGCAAAGCAAAAGCGTTTCGAAGGCTACCTGACATAACTTCAGGCTCCGTTTGTAGCTTATAAAACAAATGACATAAACAAGTAAACCATTTGTTCTCCCCAGTATGGTTGCCACTATGTTAGCACTCAAATCCGACTTAGGCTGAAATAAGGCAAGACTCAAGGCCACATCAAACCACGCTCAGCCTCGTAGCTAGCCCTACGAGGACAGGAGAGGTCTCTCTCCAGGCCAAAATCGGAAAAATATATTCGAAAAGGCTCGATATGACCGAATTGATGACTGATTTTAGGCTAGGTATTAATTACAAAGAGTTTAGGATTGATATTTTATGATTTTGTTGAAATCAAGGGAAAGGCAATTTTGGGTGCGGGGATGAGGCACAGTTTTTGCAGAGGTCCACTTGGGGCAAGATAAGAAATTTTTTTGATGCCTTAAAGTAAGTGAGATGGATAGATCAGACCGATGAGAGGCTAAGGAGAGCAAGGGGTCTCAAGGATTCTCCTTAGACTGAAGAAAACATAGAATATTAAACAAATTTAAAGGCAGAGCATGGCAGTTTCATGGATTCTACCTTAACACTTCATTTGCTTAATAAGAGAAGATTAAATAGAGATAATGATGCACATACATAACTTACAAGAACTGAAAGAAACACACGATCAAGACATAAAGCCACATGGATCCCAAGTAGTGCTGCAAAACCCTGGTCTTCCTTTGCCAAAAATGCTGGTAATATATGTACAATATAGTCTCAAAACTATGCCAAGATTTCAACCCTAAAAATGACTAAGAAGATACATAATATAGGAAAGCTAACACATTTCCTTGCCTCTAGGGGTCGAGCTCATCATCCTAGGAGCTTTTTCAACCAATTCTAAACTGAGCACTACAATCTAGGCAATCAAAACAACTTGCCTCTATAAACTTGGAAACCAATTCATTCATTAATTTTTTGCCATTTTATGAATGAATCGTCTAGAATAGGTAAAAAGTTCCATGTCAATCATGAAATTACATTAGTTACATCAAAGAGGGTGAAAAATCCCATGAAAAGTCAAAACTGGTCAAAAGTTGCGTTGTCCTGAGCTGAAGGTGCAAAACTGGCCAATTTCCCCAACGCGTAGCGCACCATTTCTCTACGCGTAGCGCACCTTTCAAGCCAGTTTTGAGGCACTTCTCCACATCCAAATGAGGCACAAGTGGGCTTGTTGGAAAGTTCTAGATGTCTGCTTCCCAGAACAAGTGGAATTTTTTAATTTGGTGGCCATGTGCCCCTCCAAAATTGCAATCTCCCAAGGTTGCTTCCTGTGTGTCCAAAAAGTGGCAGAAGGTCATTTTTTGCTTGTTTTTTGACCTTTTGGGGGCTCAAATCTCCATGAAACTTCTTGGCCATGGCTGAGCAAGTGTATTTTGTCATGAAAAATCCAAAAATGCAAACCTTTCCTGAAATTGACCTCCCCAACTTAAGGGTAGCGCGCGGCGCGCTACGCGTTGAGGGCAAAAACTTGTTTTTGACAAAAAAATTCAAAAATGACCAAAATTGCTCCAAATTGTCTGAATTTTGAGCTGGGGGTGTATCATTGAGTTCCATGCTCCCTCAAGGTGGCTTCAGCCAAAATATGAAGTGGATCAGGCCTTTTCCTCCATTTTAGTGCCTTGGCCAATCGTCTCTTGAGAACCTTCATTTTTGCCTTGCACACATGCATGCGAGCCCAATAATGATTTTTCATGTGACAGAGCATATCTTTGTCTCTATTGGCTTTCACTAACAAATTTTCCAAGTGAGTTTTCATTCGAATGAGCATAGATTCCCGATCTATAGGTGTCAAATCACCGGGTCTCCTACGGGCCAATTCCCGGTCTTCACGAATCTTCCACTGCTCATAAAGCTCGTGCTCATCTTGCAAAACCAAAACTAGCCATGGAGGAGAGGCCTACCTGACATTTGCTTGAGAGAAAAGAGGATTTGGTAGCTTGTTGGCAGTTTATTGGGCAAAAAACCCAATGCGTAGCGCACCTTTCCCAATGCGTAGCGCCCCTCTGACGCGTAGCGCACGTGTAAAATTACACTGAAAAAAGTTCCCTGACGCGTAGCGCGCCCCCAACGCGTAGCGCGCCCTTCCTGACGCGCAGCGTGCCTCTCCTGACATCCAAATTGAGCTCATGATAGCTCGTTGGAAAGGTATTTGAGTCTACTTTCCAACCCAAGTGGAATTTTTCAATTTGGAGTTCATTTTTTTTTATCAAATATGAAATCTCCCAAGACTGGTCAAAATGCGCCAAATGAGGCTGCCTCAAGGGAGAGTGCTGTTGCAGTCAACTTTGGAATGCCTTACTCAATTCCAAATTGAGCTCATGATAGCTCATTGGAAATCTCTGTGTCTAGTTAGTATTTGACGCATCACAAAAGTCATTTGGCCAACCAAGCTAGGAGAAAATTTGATTTGCCCAAGGTCACTTCAGAGGTGCTTTTGATTCTCTTGAGGCAATTGTATTCTCGACATTTTTCTAAAACCCTGACACCTGTGCATTAATTGAAGGAGGTTTTTCTTCCTTGGCATGTTTTGGACAAAAACCTCTCTCAAGTTTCCAAAATTCATCTTTTATTGCTCAGAAACAGCTTTTGAGTGAAATTTATCCCAATGTGTGGAACAAGGGATTTTGTCGAAATGAAGCAAAATGAAGGGGATAAGGGGCTTCTAAATTCTTGGGAAAATTTTTTGAAGTAGGGAGGGATGTTAGGAAGCAGGGGAAAGTGGAATCTCAGAGATCAAGCGAGGGGAAGGGGTCCAAAAGGGCAAAACACAGGCCTAGCCTAGAAAATTGCCAAGTTGTGGCAAGAAACTAGGGTTTGTTGGAAAAATGAGGAATTTGGGGGATCTTAGAGATGGGAATTGTTTGATAAGGTACATGAAGGATAGGGGAAGGCGTATGAACTTCTGGATACAAGTTTTGCCGATGATTTGACCGTCCAAGAGAAATTGCCTTCAAAACCCTAGGAGAGGGAAATGACCTTACCTAGGCGCAACTGAAGCATGAACAAGGTGTAAAATGACTCATTAGACATTGACATGATAATGAAAACCATATCAATGATGATAGACTCAGCTAAATAGTGACATAGACCAACATTTGGACAAATTTAGAAGGAGTGAAAGAAAACCCTAGACCTAATGCCTAGTGACCAAATTTTGCTTGAAGACTCTTTGAAATGACAAAATTTGACCTTGACACTCTGAGACCACTTTGTAAGAGCATATTTGATCACTGGAGGAAGGATAGAAAGACTGACACTAACACAACACACGTGCAGGTATTGCAGTCCTTCAAACAGAAACATAAATGGGGAATATGTTTAATCACGATTTCTCTTATTTAGTTGTATTCAAATACATAAAATTAAACAACGTTTACACTACAAAAATATAGTGTGAAAAAAATTATTTATTTTAATTACCCTGAGCCACATCGATTGCTATTTTGAGCCTATTTCTCCAATTTAGTTTGGAAAGTCCTGCGGTCTGACCTGAAAGATAAATTTATAATTAAATGTATACTATTTTTGTTGCAATATCAAACCAACCAAACAATATTCGTCGGAGAAGTATTTACCATAAAGATGGTCCTTTAAAGACCCTTCATACATGTACTTGTAGATAAGCATAGGTTGTCGGGATTTAACAAAATAGTAACCCAGGAAACACGCCAAGTGCTTATGATGGACTCTAGAAAGAAGATTGACCTGTTAAGAAGGTGAATTTGTGTAAATCAATTTTGATAAAATATGAGAATCTAGATTCATTTATTAATCAAATGCAATTACATATATACAAGAAGTGTTGTCTCAAGATAGGTACGTTATCTTAGACACAGAATTTGTTGGTTGAGAGATTATCTCAATCACACACCAATCTAGGAAATAGATCCTAATTACTAGGAACAGACTCCTTTACTTAGTAAGAATCACAACTAAGACAAGTAGGAGTTACATTTTCGAACACTCCTTAATGAGTACTTGTCTGAATATCAATCTGCAAAATCTAATTGTGGTCAAACATAAAAAGATTACGTTGATGTCCATATAAAGGAGCAACCATCCGCTGGAATGCATGGGTACTAGCAGCTGCAACCGCTAGTCTTGTAGGATGTCCTTCGCATACATGGTTCTTTCAACCATTATAACTGCACACCTGTACCTGTACCTGTACCTGTAAATCCCCCTCCAATATCATCATGGGTTTGATCAGATTACCCATAACCATGTTCTAGGTTTTAACGAATCACCCTCAACCATGCCTCCAAGGGCTCTCAGCCATCAAGGCTAAACACATTCATGAAGGCTCAACTCAGCCGCGAAGGCTCAACATAGCCACTCTGGGCCACAAATCTACCACTAGGGCACTCCAGCCACTCTAGGCTACAAACCTGCCACTAGGGCACTCCAACCACTAAGGCTCACCAAAGACTCGACTCAACGAGGCCAAAGGTTTTCTTGGCTAACCCTAAACCATGCCAATAGGAATCTCTATCCCACTTCAGTGTTATACATGGTTTCTTGCTTACCACAAATCGACATTGCAAATACAAAGTGATTTTTAGATTACTACAAACTGTGGGGATACACATGCCTTATTAGGCTTATATTTCACATTCCAACTTTTGGAGTTACCAGGTACATATTTTACAATGACCACTACAAAACATCCTAGACTTGCTACTAATAAAATGTGTGACTCATAATACAACATAATATTGAGTCTATTCTACAAACACAAACAAACTTTCAAGCCCACTCATCATCGATACACCATATCATTTATATGCTCGAACACACCACTGCTTTCCCACATGAATATCATTGGCTTTGTACTTTTAAGTCTTTGACATATTCATTTTTAACTTTGCATATTGGTCTTGGATTTCCATATTTTACCTGTCATTAGTTAGAGTCGCGAATTCTAACAAAATGATTTCACATTGAGGTTGCAAACCTCAATATGTATACAAATTCCAAGACATATTCTCCTTGAAAACAATATAAAATAATAGCACAAGCCATGATCTAAAACAAATTAATACGATTTTATGCATTAATGTAAAAACACCAACACATAATATGAGTAATACAAATACATTTCCTTCCAGTCTATGGTTCTCACTATAAGAGGCTCTACGTATCGATTACCAAATCTCTCCAATCATAGGCTCTCTCCTCCTATGGACTGATCTCTTCAAAGGAACTCGACAACCATAAGCCTTGGCTCGCACCAATTGGTGCTCTGTATCCCAACAATGCCAACTGATAAAATCGCTTTGGTGCACCCAGCGCACTTCCACTGACACCAACAACATCATGATAATGTCGAGTCAATTCTGGAGATATAAAAAAAAATAGCTCAACAAATTTGACAGGAGAGGAAACATGGGAATTGAAACAAGTTAATGCGATATTACATATGGAAATCTACAGGTTGTGGTAGCTCCATATGAGGGACGAACTCCAGCACTACTTCAAATGCTTCACAAGGCACAGTAAAGACATCTTTGCTCCTCACTGGCACTGATTCGATGAATCTGAAAACTTTGTTCTGTAAATGTGTTAGAAAACCTGCATAGATGAATCTAGCTAGTAAAGGTTGAACACATAGCTTTGCAGAGCAAAAACACTAAAAGAAAATCGAAATAAGAAAAGAATTATTTATAAAAAAATAGGTTACAATGCTCATGATATAGCATTACTAGGTGAATATCCCAAGATAATGCACCATAGTGGTGATCAATGAGAAGACTCAACACCTACAACAAGTTCCAGAGAGAACTAGCCAGTTGCGGAGTGAAAGAAGGAGCAAATTAGGGAGTAAATCATGCAGAAGAACTAACCAGTTGTGGAGTTAAAGAAGAAGAAAATCAAGGAGTAAATCATGCAAAAGGAATCTTGCATGTAGTCCCATGTTCTAACTAAGAGTCTGGATGTAGGTGTGTAATAGTTCCAATACCCCCCCTGAATACCACTATGGGGAAAAATAGAAAGTGGGCCCTGGCAACTAAGGCCAAATGTCACCCAAAATACAGTGCAACTTGTACTAAAATTGATGAAAGAGGGAAAACCTTATGGGAAGAACCCCCCCTCAAAATACAATGTAATCAAAAGAAAAGAGGAATAAAAGATAGTTACTAAGCAACTGTGTCCTTCACTCCAAGATGATCGCGCAAAGAGTGAAACTTATGCTCAGTGAATGTCTTGGTGCAGATGTTTGTAGTATGTTCTGCTAAAGGACATAACTGCAAATACATGACTCGATCATGTACTAAGTCTCTGATGTAGTGCATATGGATCTCTATGTGCTTCGTCTGCTACCGCTGTACTGGATCCCTGCAAAATTTGATAGTGCTCTGGTTGTCACACCAGATGACAATGGGCTGGTGGAATTGGACACCTAACTCACTGAGGAAGTGTTGTCGCCACAGAGCCTGAATGGTGATGTTGACTACTCCTCTGTACTCAGCCTCAGCTGAAGAGAGAGCAATAGTAGCCTATTTCTTGCTTGAACAATAGATAGGGCCAGATCCTAGACTGAGTGAATATTCGGATGTGGACTTGCGATCAATGTTGTCTCCCACCCAATCAGAATCTATGAAGCCAAGGAGATTCAATGTAGTGCCTTCTGCATAGTGAATCCCAAAGGTAATGGTGCCCTGCACATATCGGAGGATGTACTTCGCAGCATTCTAGTGTAGCTCATGTAGCTCCTGCATGTATCTGGAAACTGCCCCTACTACATATGAAAGATCTACTCTAGAGTGGGTGAGGTACAATAAGCTCCCCACTAGCTGTTGGTAGAGAGTGTTGTCAAATAATGGAGTGTCACCTCCATCCTCAAGGTGGACCCCAGATAGAAAAGGAGTCGGTGCTGACTTGCAGTCAGTCATGTGAAATATCTCGAGGAGATCCCGTGCATACTTAGCCTGAGAGAGTTTGATCCCTGTGGCATCTTGGTTGATCTCAAGACCAAGAAAGAAGTGTAATGGACACATGTCTATCATCAAGAGCTTATCATGCAAGGCCCTCTTGACTGTAGCAATGGCTGAAGTCGAGCTACCGGTGATTAGGAGATCATCCACATACAAAACTAAGATAAGAAGAGAATCATGTGTCGTGAGCATGTAAACATTCGGATCAGACTTACATCTTTCAAAGTTTTGTGATAAGAGAAAAGAATCCATCTTCGCATACCAAGCTCTCAAGGCCTGCTTAAGGCCATAGAGACATTTCTTCAGTCTGCAGATCAATGATGAATCTTGAATGAAAGCAGTGGCTGCTCCATGTAGATATCCTCAGATAGGTCTCCATGAAGAAAGGCATTCTTCACATCCATCTGATGTACTTCCCACCCTTGGGTAGCCACAATGGCAAGTGTAAGGTGTATGGAATCCATCTTTACTACTGGAGCAAAGGTCTCATCATAATCAATGCCATGCACTTGTTGGAAGCCTTTGGCTACTAGCCTTGCTTTCCGTCTGGTGATTCGCCCATTTGCAGCACTCTTGGTCCTATAAACCCTTTTTCATTGGACAAGTTTCCTTCTTGAAGGGAGGGGGACCAGATCCCAGGTCTGGTTCTCGAGGAGGGAGTTATACTCCTCCTCCATGGTAGACTCCCAAGATGGATGCCCAATAGCCTCGGCATAAGACTATGGATCAGAAAAATGAACCAAATGAAAATGCTAGGATGGCGATGGTTCAGTGGCAATGAGGGCAAGAGGAGGCTCAATAAACTCAGATCTAGTCCTCTGCAGATCAAAATTATCCCCCATAAGACTATTTCTAGTAGCTGGGTGGTCTTGTGCATATATCTCATGTAATCTCCTTGTTCTCTGATTTATAACAGGGGAATATGATTCACTGCTGGAAGCCCGATCTGGGCTTGGAAGTGGATCATCATATGCATGCACTAGATTTGTATCTGAAGACTCTGTCTCTACATCTGCATGCTCTACCTCAACATCTGCACGCTCTATATCTGCATTTGAGTGTACTGAGTCATTATTTCGGACATGAGGAAGATAAAAGGTGTCTGCATGCGGCAATTGAGGTGCATGCGAGAGAATTTCCTCAAATTTGACACTTTTCTCAATGATGAGCTTGTCCGTAGAGGAAACCAAGAGCCGGTATCCCTTCACACCATCAGGGTATCCAACAAAGATGCACTCAATGCTCTGTGGATCAAGAGCTTTCCTCTTTTTAGATGGGATCCTGGTCCATGCTCAAGAGACGAAAACATAGAAGTGGGTAACCTCTGGTTTAGTGCCACTCCAAGCCTCAAAGGGGGTCTAATCCTTGACAGACCTATGAGGAGATCTATTCTGGATGTAGTTAGCACAATTAAGTGCTTCAGCCCATAGCTTATGAGGTAGTGACTTAGCATGCAACATGCAGGAAGCCATCTCTTTGAGAGATCAGTTCTTTCTCTCAGCAACTCCGTTCTGCTGCGGAGTGTATGGAACTGTGTACTACAACTGTATGTCAGACTGAAGGCAAAGGTTCTGAAGTGCTGTGTTAACATATTCCCCCCCCATTGTCTGTACGGAGGGCTTTGATCTTTCTCTTTGACTGTGTCTCAACTAGTGCTTTGAAATCTTCAAAGT
>APFE030026455.1:1523-13168 GCA_000404065.3 Pinus taeda
ACCAGTTGATTTAATGCAGGGGATAGTCATTTATAGATGGAGGAGGAAGGAGTATGCATTGTATCAGGACACTTACTAAAGATTTAGCATTATCCCAGAATAGCCACTGAACTTGGTTGTCATGGATAAAAAGATGACACTCGACCACTTCCATGAGATTTTTCCCTCAGAGAACTCCATGAACAAAGAGGAAAAAACATTGAGTGCACGCTGGCTAAAAATCATAACCAAATTTAGGTGGCGCGGGCTTTGCTCTATGACAGAGCGTCCATGGACGCGCCCTCTTTTGAGGAACTGAGTCATTGGCACGGGTAAGACATTGTGCACCCGCGCTAATGGAAAAAGGGCACTTTTTAGGGATAATCTGCAAAAGGTGTCTTCAGGGAATTTGAAGTTCATACTCAGGAGAATCCAATGCAAATGTTTTTAAGTTGTGTCACTGGTCACAGGTCCAAAAATGCGTCCTCCAATGTGTGAAAGCAAGGGTGACAGGGACGGTGACCAACGGTGACAAATTACTGCGTAACAATAAGGCCGCTATTTCACTGTTGTTTTTGAAAGTAGGCATGGCCTCATCCCACTTAGTAAAGTAGTCTATGGCTACAATGATGTACTTTTGATTTCCCTCCAAAAAAGTAGTAAAATCAATGCCCCACTTCGTAAAAGGACCGATGGTGATAACAGGGAAAAGCGGAGCTAGATGCGTGCACATTTTTCGAGTTTAGACTTGATAAGGATGGAATCTTTTGACCGCTTCAATACAGTCTTTGAAAATTTAAGGCCAAAAGTAGCCTGCTCGCAAAATTTTTTGGGCTATTGCAAGCCCTAATAGATGACCGCAACAAGCTCCATTATGGAAATCATTAAAAACTGACTCAGCTTCCTCCAAAGTTAAATAACCCCTAAGGATTGAATCAATCTCACGACGATATAATGTGTCACCTATATTAACATAATTCTTAGTGAGGTGACACAAATTTCTATGCTCGTCTTTGGAGAAAGCAAGTGGAAACTTCAAAGTCTGGAGATATATAATGATATATCCATACCAAGGGGATCTTGTGAAGAAATGAGGAATAAATGTTCATTAGGAAAATTTCCCTTGTAAATAACTGCTTCTTCACAAGGCAACTCTGATATCAACTCTACAAATACTAAAGATTTCTTATATTTAGCCGACATGAATTATAGATTGAATTCTTACAAAATAACAATCCATCTATTGTATTTGCCCCCTATCAGTTGCCTACTGAGAACAAACTGAAATGGATTGATGGCTGCTAAGACAAACATTTTTTGAAGTAGAATGTAATGCTGAAATCGCTGGACAACATGGATAGCTGCCAAAGTTAATTTCTCGATGGGAGAATAGCGTAGTTCAGGACTTACCAAGCCTCATCTTATGTAGTATATTACATACTCTAAGAAAGCATCATCTTCCTGAACCAGAACCATACCAATAGTTAATTCTGCAGTAGCGAGATACAAAAGGAAGTCTTTGCTACAATCGGGTGGACTCAACAATGGAGCAGAGGTTAATTCTTTTTTCAAAGCATAAAAAGATCGTTCCTCGAAATCATCCCATAAAGATGGGACTCCTTTCTTAAGAAAATGCATAAATCCTTTTGTAATGTTAGCATAATTTTCTATGAATCTCCTCACGAAATTTGCCTTGGAGACTTTGAAGTTGATGAATGGAAGATAGGGGAGGCAACTGATGTATTTCCTCAACTTTGAAGGGATCAACTCGAATCCCCTCTATTGATACGATGAATCCTAACAACCGATTGTATGTGATGGCGAAAGCACACTTATTTGGATTCAACTTGATTTTATAAAAACAACACCATTCAAAGATCAACCGAAGGTGTTTAGGATGATCAATTCTCTTTCAATAACGAGCAACTAAATCATCCAGATATGCTTCAATAACATGTTTGATTTCATGAAAATCATAAGACATAGCCCGTTGGAATGTGGCTTTAGCATTTTTAAGGCCAAAAGGCATCTTTTTGTATGCAAACATACCCCAAAGACAAATAAATGTTGTCTTGTGTTGATCTTCTGGATGAATAGTAATTTGATTGTAATCAGAGAATCCATCCACAAATGAAAAAATTTCATTAACTGCACAATCATCAATAATTTGATCAGTAAAAGGTGTGGGGTAATTGTCTTTCAGACAAGCCAATTTAAATCCCTAAATTCGATACATACTCGGATCGTTCCTTGCTTTTTATCTACAGGGACTGGATTAGAGACCCACTCAGTTAGAGGAACGAGGTATATGAATCCCACCTTAAGAAGATTTTCAACTTTAACTTTAATAGTTTTTTCTTTTCGAGGATTGACCGGTCGAAGCTTTTGGCGAATAGGTCTAGCATTTTCATATGTCTTGACCTCATGCTGGACTATAGATGGGTCAATTCCCCACATTTCCTCATAAGACAAAGTGAACACATCTCAAAACTATTTCAAGAGGTCGGTGTAAATTTGAATTTCCTCAGAGGAACAGTCAACTCTGATGAAGACATTCTCGATGACATTAGGATTCCTAGAGATGTTCACAAGTACAGTTCACGAGATAACTAACATGTTACCTGTAGGTTTTAACCCCGTACAAAAATTACCTACATACGAGTTCTAATAAGAGAAAATAAGCAGTGCCAGAGCATAACACATGAAACACATATACACAGAGATTTTCCCCTGGATCCCAAAAACCGGGACTACTAGCTTGATTTTTCATTATGTTCCTTTCAACATTACAATACATATTTATACATGCTAAAGCATCCAATACATTGGAACAAAAACCATTGCGTCCAAAACCATGGACCAAAAACCATTACATCCAAAACCATGTGCGAAAACCATGCACAAAACCATAGGTAGGTCTTCCCAACCTAATATAGGTTCCCAAAAAAAATTTCCTCGGGGTGCTACCTCAGATCGCGTAGAGGGGGCTACCCGCCCCCCTCAAACCCCCTGTGAACCCCCCTGCGCAATTGGCGCAACAAAGGGTGGGATTCACCCCCCCTTCTAACCCTCGAGTTAACTATATTGACTTTTCATGGAAAGAATATAACACAACCCAACATTACCTTTGGTAGAAAATTGTGCTGGATCCAAAGAGTTTAAAACTATATGAACATCACTAGTTGACAGACTGGACAAAATTGACTCAATTCCGTGCAAATGAGGGAAGAAATATGAATGATGATGTAAATCATCCCATGGTATATCAACACCCATCATTGCCTCCAGAATTTATTCCTCAAATGGTAAGACTGTATCTAGGCAATCCTAAGCTGAAGTTGAATCGAGGGTCCAGGCTGAGGCTACATCTCCATCTAAATCCTCTGGTGAGAAAGGAGTAGGATGGGTGTTTACAGAGTTAACAATAGATTGATAAGCGATTTCTATCGTAGACATGGGGAATGGCATTCCACATACCTATCCTCCATCTAATGTGGTAATAGATGAAGGTAAGGGCCAAGGGTCTGAAAAATAATGAGTTCGAAAGAACTATCTTCGAGAAGGTCCCTTGGAGGATGAAATAGCGTTGATTCTAGCTAAAGGAGCAGGGAGATTAAAAATACCCATTAAAGAAGAGTGCATCCCAACTCCTAACTAAAGGAACAATAGAATCAAAAGATGTGTGAGAGTCACCTGGGGAATAATCCATCTGATCAACTCTTACAATCCTTCCCTCATGAGGAAAACATAGGATGCAAAGTAATGATGAAACTATGGCATCCATCTCGTAAATCCAATTCCTGCCTAAGAGGAGGTTGTAATCCAGGTTCGCATCTACGATTTCTACCTCAATATTTACTACCTTTCCCCCAACACATATGGGAAAGGTTGTAATAACCTTGTGCAACCTATGAGAATATCCATCAAATTCTGTCAATAGAGTTGGCGAAGGAACAACTTGAGGTGATCCAATGGCCTTCCAACATGACATGGACATCACACACGTGGAAGCTCCCTCATCTATAATGGTTCAAAAGATGTTGGTTTTTAGGTATGTAGACTTTATCTGGAAATCCATATGATGGGGAAGTCTCTATTTGACATTTGACATATCAAAAGTGAGCACAAGAGAATTTTTTGGATCTACTGTTCCGATTGCTAAGAGCATATAACTTCTCTGAGCAGGGCATGACTGGAGTACCTCTAACACTGACATAGCACAAGGACTTTGAGCTAGATCTTCTTCAATTGAGTATTTCTAGGCTACCCTAGCATTAGGGTTAATGGTCGAGCATTTCGCGGAGCCTTTCTGCATTCGAGGTATAGACTCAATGGAGGACCTCTCAATATGGAGCAGCTCTGAGGCATCAGAATTAGACTTAGCCCTAGATGATTTTGTTTCACCGTAATCACGTGATCATGTATCGACGTTTATATGTGAGCTCATCATATAAAAATTTGACGAATTTTCCCCTTCCTGGTTGCCCCCTGTGGGGGTACCAGCATCAGAATTTGCGCCAACAAGTAATTGATGCCTTTGGGGAAAA
Organism: Pinus taeda; assembly: GCA_000404065.3. Classification (NCBI taxonomy): domain Eukaryota; kingdom Viridiplantae; phylum Streptophyta; class Pinopsida; order Pinales; family Pinaceae; genus Pinus; species Pinus taeda. Next base: position 6,050 of record APFE030026455.1, read on the forward strand.
GGGTTAGTGAGAACAGCTTGGGAGCTAGAAGACCCCTTCTAGGCTAATAAGCACTGAGCGTCTTGGATCTTAGGGCAGAGATGAGTCAAATGATGCCCATTGCATAACTTACATGGGAATTTTACCTTTTCCTTGGACTCTTTCCTACCCTCTCCAGCATCATTGCTGGGTTTGTTCGCATTTTCCTTAGCTTCTTGGTTCTTCTTCTTACCTCGTCCTTTCCTCTTCCCATCAAACTTTTGATTTCCTTTGGGGTTAGAAGTTTGGATGATGTTTATAGACATAGGTTGGTTAGGTGTAGATACAAACGGTGATGCCTGCATAGAAGAAGCGGTTTGTAGAGACAACTGCTACAATTAATTTAGTAGGTTCACCATGTTAACATCTATTGATCCGACTAGACCATTAGCATGGGGATCTAGTTTCAGTTTAGCTTTATCCACCTTAGATTTAGGAGTGTCAGGTAGAATTTTTTGAAGAACCTCAGACTGAGAATAAATAAGTTCTAACTGTCGGGCCTTGAAAATAGCATTCTCTTCAGTGAAAACACTAGAGAGGGACACGTCCTTAGAGATCTCAGGTTGTAATGATTTAAGAAACCATTTGAGAAGGAATTCTTATGGGATATTGGCTTTGATGAGCCTCTTCCTTCTCCTCCATTCCTGAATATGATTGGAAATGTGAGTTTCCTGATCTTGTTGGAAATTAACCAGAAGCTCAGTTCTGGCATCATATCGAACAAACAATTAAAAATGGTTCAAAAAGATAGTAGTCAAATCATCAAAAGAAGTAAAGGTTCCCCCTAGTAGCTCTATGTATCACTTAGCCACATTTCTAGTTGGGGTACGTTGAAATAATCTCAACCTAATTGAATCGTCTATCAGGGAGTTGGACAAACACCATAAGTGGAAAGTGGTTACGTGGTCACCTGGATCTTCACCTGTCTTCCCCTCAAATTTTGGGATGTCAAAGGGAAGTTTGGTTGGGACCGGAGGCCAAAGCAGGTTATACCTAATGAGATCATTAGTCAATTTAGTGAGATCTAGAAAGTTTAACATTGCTAGAAAAGGGAGTCATGGCGGACCCTAAGGATTCCACTCGGTGTGGGTGGAATTCCCAACGTTCTGAAAAAATGACCTGGATTTGTGAAGGCATCAGGTTTCCTGAAGTAATTCAAACCATAAGGAGATCCTTATGATCTAGAAAAATTCAGAGTTTGACCAACTCCTACTGCAAATCCTCCATAACTAGTAAATTTACCCCCTAACAAAGTGTTGAAAGGAGCAAAAAGCCCCTGATAAGGATTCCATGCATTAACATAGGGAGAAAAGTTCTAAAATGAATTGATAGAAGAATACGGCATATTCCCCTATTGACTGAAATAAGATTTATTCCCTGCTCCTACACCACTAATTGTAGGGTTTATCCAACTTTGAAATGGATTATTACCTTGACCTGTAAAGTAAAAAGGAATTGATCCTATTGTTGGGTTGGAATGTGGTATATGACCACCCCTAAACAGGAAACCCTGAAAAGAAGCCGATCCACTTGCCATGGATGTGGAAGTAGTTGATGGAATACTCAAAGGAACCGAAGGAATCACGCTGGTTGACATTCAAAAAGGGAAAAATTGCATGCTAGAGGCAACAACTTGAGAACTTCCACTTGATGATGGAATGGAAGTAGAACCAAATATAGTAGTGCTAGAAGTAATAGAAGGTATAACAATGGTTCCTTCTCCTTGTACAGAAATGGGAGTCTGCATACTCGCAACACTTTTCGTGGATGCCATGCTTCCAGAAGTGGTCATTGAAGCAATATATTGATGTAAACCTAGGCTCTAAGGCCTGTTGGTCGTAGTTCCGATGTACAATATAACATCTGGATGATGAGGAGAAAGAGGATAATTGGGTGCCACAATCGACTCAGAAAGATCTTCAACCTCAATATTATCTTCCAACTACAAGAGGACTCGAGAAATAACTAGGGTGTTCCTCTTCGACTCTCTACTTGTTCCAGGTTTATCTTGTGAATCAATGACTCCAACCAGAGGATCAATATCCGATGCGCTTGATGCCACTGGTTGAAAACCACTGGCAGTATTGCTCCTACGATTTCTAGGAGAACCCTCAGGACTCGTAGATGATAGCTCACGAAGTCTCCTAGACTGACGAGCTAGTCAATCAATCGCTTTGAATTATTTTTAAGAAATCTAGTTAAAGACTCAAAAAAGTTATAAAGCTAGGCCAACTAAGAGTAAAGAGCACTCTCTAAAAGTCCCTAAAGATACAAGCAATATAAAAACTCTCATGTATTTATGCTCCGAGTGATTAGGACCAAACGCCAAAATATAAGACATCCAAAATCAAGGGCCTTCTGAAAATAGACTGGGGTAATTATGCCCCAGATCTTCTAGTGAAGGTATCATAAGCAGTTACGTTAACCTCAAGACAATAGCCGTTTCCAGTGCAAGCACCCAAGCTTCGCAAGGGTATCCTCTAGAAGTACTGCTGAACGTGATATAAAGTCAGCCTCAGGTGCCACGGTATTCCCCTCGACAACCACCTATGCAATTCCTGGGATAGACAACTATGGATACCAACTCGTATCAAAATCCAAGCAGAACAGTCGTGAGGCAGGCTCCAACAAGTAGGAGAGGGATATCTCTCTTCCTTGTCTTCACTCTCCCCTCGTGCTTAACTCCTAGTCATGGAGCATTCCCGGTCTTTCTAACAATATTGGGTTTCACTCTTTATTCAAATTCTAATTTTTGTAATTTGAGCAACCTTGGAGAGTTAACTCTCTTCTCACCTAATCCAAGGTCCTAATGAACCTAAACTTGTTGGTGTTTTCTAATGACAACAATAAAAGTTCTTATTCATTTTATTAATCGCTTGATTTTATATAGCTTTTCTTTAAGTTAGGGGAAATTATGAGAGTGAAAATGATGATGTTTTTATGACACAAAAGAAATCAATAGAAAACTAACTATATGAATGCAGTCATTTTCTTCGATGAAGAGTGATATCTACTTGGGTTCTATGAAAACATTATTTAAAGAAAAATATTTTTCTTTTCTTTTCACACCCAAAAACTAAACAATCTAAGAATGCCTTAAATGCAAACTACCCTAATGCAGGTTACAATGATGATGCAAGATCCTAAACAACCTTAATAAGCAAATGCAATACTTTATAGAAACATTGAGTCAACTTAAAACTGAACAATACAAAAATTTGACAACAAATCTCTCTTCAAAGCAAGAAGAACAAATTGTAAAATATTGCAAATCACTTTTCAACAATAAAACAAAAGAAACCATAAACCAAAAACTTGGAAAAATAAAAATACAAGCAATTTTTTTTATTTTATTTTTTTTCTTTTAAGTAAACAAAACAAATTTTTGAAATCACAAAAGTGCCACTAAAACTCAAAAGATCAATAAATAAGCATAAAGAGTCTTTTAATCTTGCAAGTTATAAACTCAAAAATGAACGAGACTTGACCAAGAAAGACTACAACTTATACAAACTGACCTAAATAGCAGCAAGAGATTTCGACAAACTAACCAAAAGGCCAAGAAAGAAATACTTTCAAACTTGTAAAAAAGAAAGAAAAGCAATAAGGCCACCAAACAAGGGAAAGAAAAGAAAGAGAACTTGAAATCCGGGCTTGAAAATGAAATTGAAAACAATTTCCTGTTCTGGAACACCATAACAACCAAGAACTTCAAAACGAAGCCTTGAACACCAAGATACAAAGTACAAACTTGCTTAAGAAGCAAACCTAGGTCAAATATTTTCTGTGAGAAAGATATTTTGAAAAAGAAATCTTGCAAGAAAAATAGATTCTCTAGACAGCAGACAACCATACAACAACAGAAATCACCACGCTACAAACCTAACTGGGCAAAAATATTTGAAAAAATCATCCAAAAAATTGCATACGCGACTGTGTAAAAACACATAAGCATGCACACGCGTTTCTAATACAGGAAACTCACGTATATGTGAGTCTACTTTACAGAAACCTGCATGTATACGCTACTGTAAACAAAGTAAAAAGCATATACAAAGCTTTATAAGGAAAAACAAAAATCAAGGTATGATCAAGAAGATCAGGCTTGATGCATGAGACACTAATGAACCAAGCAATACTACAAAAGAGAGCAATAAAGAAAGTGATCCCTGATTGAGAACAAACAACCCAAACCAAGAATAACAATATTTTTATTCCTAGTGGAGTCATCAATTCTATTACAAGTGAAACCACCCTAGGGATTGTGTTGAGAACCCCAACAGAGCAGAGGACAAACTTCAACAAGAAATGCTCAAATAATAATTAAACATCCTTATTCTACTAAATTGCATAGGAGTGTCCTTACTCGATGTCCTTCATTTGGGTAGATCCCGCAGGGTGCAAACCCTCAACTTCTCCCAATGTTCTTGAAACCTGAAAATTATTCAAATAGAACATACAAGACAATAGAAACATAAAGGATATACATGATGTTAAGTTCAAATCATATAAATGAATGACTAATTATACATCAATAGAGATTCATAAATGAATTACAACATAACTTTGATGCATAAACACATTTCAAATTCGGAAACATAACAACATTCATTTTTATTGAAGTAAGCTATAGATAAGGTGGATAAATACGACTTGAGTCTTTCTTCGGATCCAAGCGGAACCATCCTTTGGATCTGTCCATTCCCGGTCTTCAGCAATCTTCCTCCATCACCAACACAAGGATATCTCAAGCAAGATGGGGGATATCTATAATTAAGGAAACAAGGGTTTCATGAAGCTTTGGGGAGTGCAGGAGGCACAGGGATTCTTCATACTTGATCAGGGATAATCTCACTCTAGTATAAATATTTCATCCTTTCTCCCTTAAGGCCTTCCCATGGAGGTTTATTTATACCTCTCCAAATTAGTTTTTTTCAGTTGGGAAATAATTGGGCCACGAGAAATAGGTGGTGAGTAATAGGTAAAACCCGTGAACTCTGCCTGAAATTAAGGAAATTTATTTCTTTTAAGTGTTTTAACATATGTACGTGGGTTGGGTATACGCTGACCCGCATGTACACGCTTTTATCACAGGGAAAAGTAGCTTATAGGCAATAAAACATTGTTTTTTAAGATTTTGGACCAAGTCTCGAAGGAAGGGTTGCCCTAGGCCATAAACATACATCAGATCTACCAAGAGTGGTAAATGGTGCTATAACAAGGGGTTGGAGCAGTATGAGGGAAATAAACCTTGGAGGGGCTCGGGGGGTGGGGGCAAAAGACGATCCCCTGCCGTTGATTCGAGCAAAGTGGATTAGAGCAGTTGGAAGGTGTACCTCACTTTTATCGTGTAATGACAAAATGTGTCGTATAAAAAACTTTATTCACAAATCAATTAGAGATTGAACTTTGCACTTAATTATCATTAAATCTTAAATAACCACGCTTAAACACTGTGGGTAATTATTATTTATTCCAAATAATATAATTCGACCATAATTGAACTTTATGGTTGATTATTTCACTAATCTATACTAATTTTCTTCAATCTATCTTAATCATGCTTAAACTGTGTGATTAAAACTAACTAATCTACTTCTCCAAATCAATGTGGCATTTAAACAAGCTGCACACTTTATTGAAAATTCTCTAAGATGCTTCTAATGCAATTTTTCATTTTTGAGTGGCACTTGGACTTGCTCACTTGCATTCATATTTTTTTTTTATGGGGTATTTTCATCCTTTTACTTCTTTTTCATATTTTAATTTTTTGTTCTTTTCACACACAGGGACACATACACACACACACGTATTTTTATATCCCCTTTTTTCTTTTCTTTTCTTTTTCTTTGGAAATATATATATATATTATAATATATATATATAATATATATATATATATATATATAATTATATATATATATTATATATATATATATATATATCCCCTTTTTCTTTTCTTTTCTTTTTCTTTTCTTTTCTTTTTCTTTGGAAATAAATTTGCAAGATGGAAGATTATTTACAACATCTCATATAAAAAACTACAACTATAACCAATTCATCCTATGAAATATATGACCATAACACCAACAATTGGAAGCAAACCCTAACTATCAATAACTGAAAAGAAAAACCCTAATTAAGGAGAAAACCCTAATTGTTGGCAAGCAAAACCCTGACTACTAGCCCCTTATTTAACTGAGCAAGCCAAAAAAAATTCCTTATTGAGCTAAGCAAAAGACAATTCTAATTATTCCTCAAGCCAAGAAAAGCACACAATGAATGATAAAACCCTAACATTAATCGGGCACTCGTATTCCATCTTAACTCAACCTATGTTTAATCAATCAAACAAGGAAATAGATGCAAATTTGTCTAAGGCGTCAATGAAATACATCAACTATAATTATTGCATACATGAGTAAAAATAACCTTTCTCTAATCACAGCCATACATACCCTCAAAAAATGTCTCACCTCCTCAAAGTAAATGACAGATCTAGAAGCACTATTTCATCAATACTAGTGCAAAAAGAAAACAAACAAAAAGCAATATTGTTTCCGGGAAAACTAGTGTCTTTTCGATCTGTTAGTCCCACTAGGATTGGCAGCTATCCTAGAAACAAACAATTAAAGCAATTTGTGATTTCCTCTATGTATGATAGATAAGAAAGAAGCAAAGGGACCAACCTGGATCTTCCGCTTGACTCCTTGCTTGATTTCTCTCCTCCTTGACAGAGCTTGCAACTCTTCTCTTACTCGTCCCGCTTACAGAATACCTGTAGAAACGAAGTAACACAACACCATCAAATCATCTCAATCTATGATATCATAAGCATTGCATAATCATAAATACAATGAGCATACAATGGCATTTACAAATAATAACATTCACAAATACACGATTGTATGGAGAAAAACTCAAAGAACTTTATTAATAATAGAAGAGAGGATTACAACCCAGTCGCCTAATCCAGCATCATCCTCCCAGCATCAAAGCCCTCCTCACCTCATGAAAAGCAAGATCACCCAACAATACAATGTTCCCTCTCAAAGACAAACTATCAGCACTTCCTTACAAATTACAAAATTCCAGCCTCTA
>APFE030026466.1:0-10715 GCA_000404065.3 Pinus taeda
GCGATCCCACTAGCCCAACACGGGTCTAGCACCAATCACACAACGCTAACACGCATGTTCCTAATTGCAAATCAGAGATCGATGATGATGGCCTACCTGGATTCCAACGCTAGTAGTTGTAGAAGAATCGTCACTCTCGTTCCTTTGCTCCGGCTGGTCACAATCCCCACGATCCTCGTGAACGGACACCTGCACATGCAAAGAACGACACAAATACAAGCATAAAATCCAATAGATGCAACTATATATCAGTCAGAAAAGATATAACTCAATCATCATTATAAAGACAACAGGAGTGGAACCATAATGATAGTCGTCTATTAATAAATAAAAGCAGAGAAAGATACAACCAAGGTTCTGACGTTGAACCTATTCTCTGACTGGGCGAGCAGTTAAATACGCCTTGCAAAAGACCTTCTCTCTCTTAGGATTCCGGCAGCATAACCTCCCTATGCTTCACAATTCTTACTATCACTCTAGCATTACTTCAGCACTCACAAAGACTCTAGCAAAACTAGCTTGTTTAATGCATGAGGACAGTCATTTATAGATGGAGAAGGGAGGAAGATACAATGTACCAGGACGCCCATTGTGGATTGGCATTATCCCTAAAAAGCCACTGAGGATAGTTGTCATTAGTTTTCATGATGATGATCGACCTCTATCCTGTGGATTTTTCCCTAAAAGAAATTCATGATAAGAGAGGAAAAAACATATGGGTGCGCGTTGGCCAAAAATCATTACCAAATTTAGGTGGCGCGAGTGTTTCTCTAGGACAGAGCGCCAATGGGCGCGCCCCTTTTTGAGGATCTGAGCCATTGGCGCGGGTAAGACACTGTGTACCTGCGCCAATGGAAAAAGGGCACTTTTTAGGGATAATTTGCAAAAGGTGTCTTCAGGGAACATGAAGTACATACTCAGGGGAACATAATGCAAGTGTTTTTAGGTTATGTCATGGTCACAGGTCCCAAAATGTGTCCTCCAATGTACGAAAACAAGGGTAACAGGGACGGTGACCAACGGTGACAAATTACTATGTAACACTCTCATCATTGGCCTTTGCTTTGCAATTAGGAACCTGCATGTTAGAGTTGTTTGATTGTTGCTAGACCTCAGTTAGGCTAGAGGGATCGCCTTTGTCCGCAGAGGGGATTTACCTACACAACAATTTGGCGACTCTGCTGGGGAGTTGGCTTTGCCTTGTTTGTTTATCTTGTCTTGTTGTTTGTTTTGCAAACTATTAGATGGAGTCTGAAGTCTGGCCAGATAGCCTTCGAAACGCTATTGCTTTGCATTAGCGAAGTAGATCAACGCTACTTTAGTCCATCTCTGGTTTGGTTTGCAAACTAAACAATTTGGGACTAGCCTTGTTCCTTGATTTTTTCCTTGGTTTCTCCCACTTGTTTTGCTTTCTAGGTTGGATACCTCTATTTTTTTTGCCTCTTGAGAGTACTTAAGGATTATTGGTTTAGCCTTGGCTCTTGTGTTTTTTATTTTCCATAGAAAACTCGACTAGCACTAGTTTATAGCGTGACAGTCGCGCTAGTTGGCACAAGTTGCGCATTGACAACCCGCGCCAATCCTGAAAGGCGTTAGTTGTAGCCTGACAGTCGCGCCAGGCCTGTAAACTTTTGAAGTTTGCTTGGTTCTTCATGTTTTGAGCTTTGGTTTCATCCTAAGTGCCTTTACCATACTACTTTGATGTGTTGGAGTGTGATTTGACTGGTGTTGATCGCTACCCTCTGGGTGTTTGCTTTTTTCTACCGATTTCGCATTTTTAGCCCTAGGGCATCTAGTGGCCTTGTGAATTGAGCCTTCCTAAGGTGTTTCGATATTTTTGTTGTCCAGTCAACTCTCTTGGTTGCTCCTTTACACTTGTTTGGTAGTCGTGAATCATTTCATTGTGTTATTTAGGTGATTTTCTTCATCTTCATTTGAATTCCGCTTCGTTTCACTTTGAGCCTAGATCACACGGCTCATTGTTCGCTTTGGGATCCTTTTGATGTTTTATTTGTGTTTTGAGGGACTGAACGTGTGTGTATTGGTTAGAATTTGTTAGTGTTATTTCTTAAAAACTCTTTAGTACATTTTGCCATTATTCAAAAAGAAAATCTCTTTTTCTTTGGAATAGTTGATGAAAGTTAGGACTTTTCATTTTGATTAGTGAATTAGTAATCTTAAAGAGAAGTTTAGTGATTTGCATTAGCTTCATTAGGGAAACTTTTTGTTGTTTGTGATCGTTTCGTTTGCATGAAAGCTCTCTAAACTCTTTTGTAATTAGCATTCATCGAATGGAATGACATGTTTTGGCATATAGAGTGCATTTAGGGATTTTGAGAAATTACATACGGTAGGACCTGAAAACTGAAACTTAAACAATCAAACTTTAAAAATAAATCGAATGAACTTAAAAACGCATTGGAACATAACACTCACATTCTAGAGTTCTAGGCTAGAGACGTGCTCCAACGTCGTTAAACTAGTCACTTTTGTTCTCAGCATTAAAGGTATGGGTGATCTCCTTGTGTGATTCCAACTGTGGTTAGTAATGGACTTAGTGCTCGCCACGTAACCATCAGGCGTATATATTGGAGACTCCTCTAGTTATCAAAATCCTTGAATCCATAGGAAGCCGTGTCTACCGCCTTAAGCCCATAACGCACTCGAACACAACAATTCGGAAGAAAATTGACTGCCGTACGGAAAGTCCTTGGCTTTCATATGAATGCTAAGGTGGTATATGCAGTTTTAACGGAATTGTTTTGGTAAACCCCTTGGCCTATTTCTCCATAGCAGTTAAAACTTTTTGATCCTTTTTCGACTCTCTTAAAAAGAAAAGGTTCTAATTGAGCATTTGTCAACTTCGGGCTCATTAAAATATTCGAAGGTGACTAGAGTCATCTTTTGTCCTTTTCTCGACTCTTAAAACATGAAAAGGTCAAGTTGTGTCCTAATGTCTTAAAAATTTATTCGACCACGATTACATTTACCTTGTTAGATCTTGTGCGCGCTAGTTTTGAGTAGGGTCTTTTATCGTTAGCTTGTCTAGGATTTTTGTTTGATTCAATCATCCTGGTGGATCCATCGATCCCGTCTCTCGTCCCGAGTGACCAAGGGTCTCCTTCTTCTGTTGCTCCTGAGACACCGGTTTGTGGTGACACTTTCCCTGTTATTCCAAGTGTCCAACCGTTGAACTCTTGTGCTCCAAAGGACGAGCTTTACAACTTGTTTTGGAACCTTGTTTGGGAGCCTTATGAAGAGGATTTTCCCTCTACTCCTATTGTTGTTTCATCCCCGATGGCTTCTTCTGATATGGAAGACACATCTCCTGTATCGAGTGGAACACCCATTATGTCGAGTATTGAGACTCCCATCCCAACCACATCCCCGGTTATATCCACGCCCTACACTGTTACGCCTCTCGGTATTACAGTGCCGGCGTGTTATAGATCTCTGAGGGATGCCATGGGCTCTGCGAGTTCCTCTTCTATGTGGGACAATAACATTGTTCCCACTATGGGACCTTTTGTTTCCCAGGTTCACCATACCGTTGTCACGTCAGTCCCAACCAATCCAACCGTTTGTGTCGCATCGTCGACTCCGGTTGCTAGTGTCGTTACGACATCGTCCGTTGTAACTACTGTTGTCGGCCAATCCCGCGGCTCGGCACGTAGTGGTCAATCGGAACATGCTGCCAGAGTTGTTTATCCTGCAAGCGGTGCCCCGCCTTCTTCTAATACCATTTCAGCAGGGGGGGCATATTCTCAGTACTTGCATGCTATCCAAAATCTAGGCGGGCAAGGTCCTTATTATGATCTGTCAATCATTATTTGTATACCTCGTTCCCAGTCCAACCCGCTGTAGAAGGTACCATTCCATTTAATGTGGCTTGGGGTACCACTGGTTACGGTGGTGGCCAATTCTGTCTGGATCAAGGGCAGCCATCTCAAGGACCATCATACCAAGGTCAGCCATCCTACTCGCAGCCTAATTATGGGCAGCAGTATTATGGCCCACCCTACCAGGGACAGCCTTCGGCCTCTGGTGGTTCGTCTTATACATATCTTGGGCAACCTTCTGGAAACCCGGGACAACCTTATGCTCAACAAGGACAACCTGGACCCCAACAGGGATACCCTTCGGGTCAACCCTATGGGAATCCAGGACAACCTTACGCGCAGCAAGGACAACCTGGAAACCAGCAAGGCTACTGTTCTGGGCAAGGTGGCCAGCCTTACATGCAGCAAGGCCAACCCACTACTCAGCCTAGTCAGCCATTTGGTATACAAGGACAACCTTCGGTTGTGCAAGGACAACCAAACACCCATCAAGTCCAACCTTCTGGGCAAGTAGGTCTGTCTCAGATCCAGCCAGGACAACCTTCCCGCCAGATGGCCCAACCTTAGGCTTCACAAGGATATCTCTCTAGGGCGGCTCAACTGGGCATGCAGATGGTTCCTACTTCTCAAGCTCAACCCGGTTACCAACCCTAGAATCAAACTGGTCTCCAGCCACAAGGTGGGTACCAATCCCAACCTTCTTATCAAATGTCGCTTGGTTCCTAGGCTCAATATGGAGCCCAGCAACCATATGGATACCAGCAACCCCAGGGGAAAAATCAAGTCGCTCCATATCAAAATTACCAACAACCGCAGGTCACCCCTTATCAAAATTATCAGCAACCCAATGTTGCTCTTGCAGGACAGTATGGTAACCAATGGGGCATTGGGGGGCAGAACCAGAATCAACCATCCAGTTACGGATATAACCCTTATGGACAAAGTTCCTATGGACAAGGTCCTTTCGGACCTGGTCCGTCCGAACAATGTCAATGGGGGCAACCAGCAACTGGATGGAACTCTGGCCCTACCTCATATCCGCAGATGTCCTTCAACCCGCAGCTACCATTTTTAGCGACGTTGGAACTGCCCGATGTGTCGAAATTAACAAATGATCCTATTTTGCATAATCCACAATGGCCACTAGTTCCGACTAAGATACCAGGCGATTGTCCCAAATTCGACGGCAAGGCTGGAGAGGATCCTCAAGCCCATGTAATGACCTATCACCTTTGGTGTTCGTCCAATTCATGGCTTGACGATTCGGTTCGACTTCGCCTGTTCCAAAGGACTCTCACCGGCTCCGCTGCTAAATGGTATATTGAATTGACCCGTGGGTCTTTTCAAGACTTCAATTCATTGGCTATGGCATTCCTCACTCATTTTCAGTTACCCATCCGGTACGAGACAGGGACCGATCTCCTTACGTCTCTCAAGCAGGACACGGCTATGCATATCTCTGATCATATACATGAATGGAGAAGGCGTCGTCAGTTGATCAAGTTTTGGATTCCTGATCAACTCCTCACCGATTGGTTCACGACTTCCTTTGTCCCTAAGATTGCACGGAACATTGCTATGGGAGCCCGTGTGACTGAAGAGCAAGCGATTGCGCATGCTCAATACCTTGACTTAGGGTACTCTCAGTCAGGTACTTTGTATGAGTATTTGCTTGATGCCCCAAGACACGGTACATCCAAGGCTCCACCAAAACCATCTGTTGATGGAGTTATCGGCTCTGTAAATCCGTCATCCAAAAAATCATCCTCGAACCCTGGGAAGCCAAAATCAAATGCTTCTAGCGAAAAAACTTCTCGGGGTGGTTCAAATTCTGGAAGTACTTCCAAGGTTAACATCGTCCAGCCCACCACGACGAGTAAGGCCTCGAAAGGAAAGAAAAAAGGGAAAGCAAAGAATAAGTCTGAGCAACCTAAACATGATTCCTCCAAACCTCCATCCGAGGAAGGAGCTAAGCGCAAACCTAAGTATCCTTGTCTCATCTGTGATGAGGATCACTATACCAAAGACTGCCCTAGGCAGTCCGAGGTTAGTCGTTTGTTGAAAGGAACCCTTGGGATTCCTGCGGTTCTGAAAGAACCTTTCCCCTCTCAACAGACTCAAATGGTGGCTGATCCATCTTCGTCTTCATCTCCCTTTGGTTCCCAAGTCTTCCTGGCTGGATCCATTCCCATTCATGTAATGACTCGAACAAAGGAATATTCATCGTCTACCAGGAAGGAGCCCGAGGTTCCCTCAAGTGCTCCTTCGTCCAGCTCTGGTCCACTCCATATCGAGAGACCAAGTACTGAGACGACCATTCGACCCCCTCCCAAAGGAGTACTCAGGAGATCATCTTACAACCCAAATGCTCGTGCTGCCCAGCACTATAGCATAGTTGAGGATTTAGCGCAGGCTCCATCGGCTATGTCTGCCTTACAAGTTCTCTAGAGCTGCCCCCCCCAGAGGAAGTCCCTGCTATCGGCCATCGGTGGCATCGACCTGGAAGATTCGGATTTGATTAGCTTTGATCTCGAGAGCCATGTTCCAAGGCTGCCTCATTAGATCGCCTTTCTTATACAAGTCATCATCAATTCCAAAATGATCCATCGTACAGTTATTGATGAGGGTGCGTCAACTTGCATCATGTCTATTGCTTGTTGGAAAGCGATCGGGTCCCCGACTTTGAGCCAGTCTCCTACGACACTGGAAGCCTTTGATGGGAGAGAATCTCGTCCCTATGGTATTCTTCAATGATTTCCGATCACTTTAGAAGGGAAAACCGTTGAAGTAGAAGTTGAGGTCGTTGACGCAAATCTTAATTACAACCTCCTTCTAGGCTGGAGTTGGATGTATGCCATGTGTACCGTGGCTTCATCCCTCTTCCATGTCATTTGTTTCCCTCAGCAGGGGAAAATTGTCACGGTAGACTAGCTCTCCTTCTTCGCCTCTTCTTCTGAAGGAAATGTGCCTTTCGTGGAGCATACCTCCATCCCGTTCGAGAGTGTGGGAGTCGGGCTCTTCAAAGATCCCGCCCTCATGGGTGTTTTCTCACTCCCACCTCCAAACCTCGCCTCCATCAGTATGATTTTGGTTCGTTCTGATCCTTGGGTCCTGCCCCCCACCGACCAGATAGAATCATGGGGCGAGGAGATGCCATTGAGTCTCGCCGAGCTCAACTACATCGAAATTGCTGCTATATCGGCTCCTCCTGCTGAACTCGCTTATGTAAGCGGAGCTCTTGACTCATACGACTATTCCCCTTGGCTTGGAGAATGTGCCTCCTCTGATCCATTAAAGGAAATATTTCCTTCTGACGAAGCCATCATAGAGACCATGTCTCTTGAGGAACCTCCGTGGTTCAATCTTCATCACCGTTCCTCGTTTCTCCCTACCCTTCAGGAAATGTTGGCTTGTCTCGAGCAGTCTGCTCCATGTATCGCTTCACAACGTCTTCAGACGCCTATTCAGGTCCATCAAGTATCGTCTGAAGGGAATTTGGGGAACATTACGCAGACCCAACCTATCGACATCTCTGTCAAACCAGGGATTGTCAAGAACATCTATATAGGAGTCACTTGCACTCCTGAGGAAATTCAAATCTATATAGCGCTTTTTCGCGAGTTCCGTGACGTCTTTGCATGGTCTTATGAAGAGATGCCCGACATTGATCCAGACATCGTAGTGCATGAGATACCTACGTATCCAGGCGCTAAACCTGTTCGTCAGCGCTTACGCCCTGTGCACCCCCGCAAGGCTGCAGCTATCAAAGAGGAAGTTGAAAAACTTCTTAAAGTTGGTTTTATTTACCCTATCCCACTCACAGATTGGGTCTCTAACATTGTCCCTGTCGATAAAAAGCAGGGGACTATTCGCGTCTGTGTCGATTATCGCGATATTTACTGCGCCTGCCCGAAAGATAACTACCCCACACCTTTCATTGACCAGCTCATTGATGAGTGTGCTGGGAGTGAGATTTATTCCTTTATGGATGCCTTTTCTGGCTACAACCAGATTAATATCACGCCCGCTAATCAACACAAGACGACCTTTATCTGTCTGTGGGGAACTTTCGCTTACAGAAAGCTCCCTTTCGGTCTCAAGAATGCCGGTGCCACTTTTCAACGTGCGATGTCTTACGCCTTTCATGATATCCGGCACATCGTACAGCCTTATCTGGATGACCTTCCCGCTCATTCAGCTAAGCTCCAAGACCACTCCTCACATCTCCGTGAGATGTTTCTCCACTGTCGACACTACAACATCCGACTTAATCCGCACAAATGTGTCTTCTGTGTGGAATCTGGTTGACTCCTCGGGTTTATCGTCTCCCGAGAGGGCATCTGCTTGGATCCCCTTAAAGTCGAAGCCATTTTGAATCTTCCTCCCCCTGCTTCTTTGCGGCAGCTGCAGAGTTTGCAGGGTAAAGCAAATTTCTTACGACGATTTATCCCTAATTATGCCGAAGAGGCAAAAGGTTTCACGCGGTTACTTAAGCGTGACACCCCGCTGGGATGCCATAGCTGAAGAGTCTTTTGCACATCTTAAAAATCTTATGGTTTCCGCCCCTTTGTTGCGGCCTCCGAATTATCATCGTGATTACACGTTGTATTTGGCCGCTACTGATACCACCATCAGTATGGTTCTGGTTCAGGATGACGACGATGGTATTGAACATGTTATGTACTACCTTAGCCACAACTTGTTAGATACGAAAACTCGATATGCTTATGTCGAGAAGTTGGCCCTCGTTGCTGTTTGCACTATTCAAAGCTTCCGTCATTACATCTTGTTGCGTACAATGACAGTGATCTCCGATTGCAACCCTATGACCTATATTCTATCACGCCAGTTGCTGGGGGGCAAATACTCGAAGTGGATAGTCATCCTCCAAGAGTTTGACTTAGAATTTACTGCTGCCAAGTCTAAAAAATCACTCGTCTTCGCTGAGCTGTTGTGTTCTCTGCCATCCACTGCTGCCTCCTCTCAGTTAGAGGATTCCATTCCAGACGAAACTCTCTTCCTCATTAGCACCCTCGATCCCTGGTACGAGGATATTATTGTCTACTTGCATACGTCTTCCTTCTGTCCCGAGACCTCTAAGGAGGCTCGTCGATGGATCTGACATCAAGCCCAACCATATCGCATCGTTGGGGACACCCTGTACCGTCTCGGTGTGGATTCTGTTCTTCGCCGATGTTTGACTTTCGAAGAAGCAGAGAGAGTTTTAAATGACTGCCACTCAGGTGCATGTGGCGGTCACATGTCTGGATATGCCACCACACAGAAAATCCTCCGTGCTGGCTATTTCTAGCCCTCCATTTTTAAATATTGCATTCTTGCTATCTGTTCATGTCATGAATGCCAGATTTACCAATGGAAGATGCGTGCACCCCCTGCTCCACTGCACCCCGTTGTAACCGTCAGCCCTTTTGCCAAATGGGGCATCGATTATGTGACCTGTAACCCTCGCTCAGCAGGGGGGCATGGGAACATTATCATTGTTGTTGATTACTTCATGAAATGGGCCAAGGCGATGCCTACATTGTCAGAAGATGGTCACACCATGGTGCAGTTTTTGTTCAACCATGTTATTTCGCGGTTCGAAGTACCCCAAGCCATCATCACTGATCACGGAAAACATTTTCGTAATCACATGATGACCGAGCTAACAACCTAATTGGGCCTTAGGCATGATAGTTCGACCCCGTACTATCCTCAGGCAAACGGTCAAGTGGAAGCCATGAACAAGGTTTTGGTCATGATGCTTCAAAGAATTGTTGGCATGCATAAGTCCAATTGGCATTTGATGTTGTTCTCTGCTTTGTGGGCCTACCGTACCTCCATGAAGGACGCCACCGGTTTTACTCCTTTTCAGTTAGTTTACGGATTGGAGGCAACCCTTCCTATTGAGTGTGAGATTCCTTCATTAAAGATAGCCGTCGAGTTGCTCCCTGATACTACTCCAGTAGAAGAGCGGCTTCTTTACTTAGAACGGTTGGATGAGACTCGTCGTCTAGCCTCCTTAGCTATTGAAGCTTAGAAGAAGCGGGTGAAAACTCACTTCGATAATACTATTAACCCCCACTCTTTCATTGAGGGAGACCTAGTATTGCTCTATGATCAAGCTAACGATAAGCTGGGGGCAGGAAAACTCGAGCCTATGTGGCATGGGCCCTATATTTTGAAAAGAGTTTCGCAAAAAGGTGCCTACAAGCTTATAGATTATGAAGGTAATCCCCTGGATAGGCCCCGAAATGGGCTTTATCTCAAAAAATACTATGCATGAGTCCAGGAACTCTCTTTTTTTTATATACGTGTGCTTTCAGCAAAGTGTGTTGTGTGTGCATGCTTTTATATTTGTGTCTTGGTTCGTCGGCGTGATTGCCACTTATTGTATATTTTTTCTTCTTGGACAGATGTCTGGATCGCCTTACGTTGGCTTCGCTGATGGTGCTTCCCGCAGTACACGTAGCTTGTCATCTGCGGCATGGGTGATCTACGATCCTCATGGTGATTTGGTAGACATTCAAGGGGTTTGTCTAGGATGTACAACGAACAATGTTGCTAAATATAGTGTTGTGATTGAATTGTTAGCTGAGGTGATTAACCTCGGCATTCGCACATTGGTTGTGAATTTAGATTCTCAACTTGTAGTCCACCAACTCAACAGACGTTATTCCGTCAGAGATCATCGGATTTTAAGGTTGTATTTACGTGTTAAGTTATTAGAAAGGGATTTTGATTTCATTACTTATCAACATATTCCAAGACGACTTAATACGTTAACCGATGCATTAACTAATTATGTGTTGGATAGGCATTTGCATAATATGTGAATCAACATAATACAAGAAGCATAAAGCACAATAAGACCAT
>APFE030026467.1:0-16655 GCA_000404065.3 Pinus taeda
TTTAAATTAATTTATTTAATATATATAATTAAAATAAAGAAAACCAATTCCTAAAAACTAGTTTATATTGATAACTAATGGCTAATAACTAATTTAGAACTCAATATTATTTTAATTATTTTAATAACTAATTTATTAACAGTTAATTTATTCCTAATTTCCTACAACTATTTATTTGTGTTATTTATTTTTTAGGAATGACTATTTTTTTCACCTTTGTCCTATGATAAATCACATTAATTTGTTGGAAACCAGGAATATATGATTAATGCTAAAAATAAACTATTAATAAAAAATTAATGAAAACATGTGTGTTCAGAACTAGCCCATTAAGTTTGGAAAAAACAAAACCCTTAAGTGAAGGAAAAAAAAAATAATATCTTTAATATTGATCTACTCATTTAACACTATTTTGTATTATGATAATGTTGTTCTTCAATATTTGGATAGTCACTTTTGGTGCTCTCTATGGTCATGCATTGCTTGAACCTTAATTTTTCCTCTCAAAGTTGATGTGACCTATGGAGGCCTATAGCTATAAAGATGTTTTATGGACATTATTTATGAAGCTTGTTAACCATGGTAATATCCTATCAAGCTTAAGAATCCTTAAAAGTTTTAGATATTGCTCATTAAGTCATCACTTCAATTTTTCTAGGTTCACTTCAATTCCTTCTAGATACAATTTGATCCAAATATTAAAGTGAATTAGTAAAGTTAAACTATATCACCAAAGGTTAATGACCTTTATGTATTTTAAGCACCATTTTGGTATTATGATTTTATTATATCTTTTAGTTAATATTTTTGAGATCCATGAGAATAGAAGGTCTAGATATTTGAACATATAATCAATATCACTCTGATGGCTCTCTTTTGGTTGGGATTCTTGTAATATTTGTATTTTAAAATTTCTAGAGTGTTATTAATCCTAAATGGAGAAATAGAAAGAAAAACTAGAGATGCATGTGAATAAGCAATGCAAAGAAGGAAACAAAATGATACAAAAGGGCTCTGAGGTTAGGATGGCCAAGCCCAAGGAAGCTCAAGACATATGGAGGAGGCCAAGCCAAAGGAAACTCAAGACATATGGAGGATAACACGATTTATAAGTTGAACATGAAACCAAACTTCATTATTCCATCAATATGATTACATCCCTCGAAGAAAATACAATGGAGCTAGAAGAGTACAAGCTCTCTCCACAATAACACTAATGAAAATATCTCCTTAGAGGAAAATTTGACTTGGTAAGTATAGAAAATGATTAGGAATCATTCTTCGCTTTACCCACCAAAATCCCTTGATTAATTTATCTAGTCCCCAATACTAGGAATTTGCATTAAATGACATGAAAAACATTCCTAGATTTTCTCAATCATTCCCAAGAGGAAAATTCAACTTGGTACTTATAGAAAATGATTAAGAATCATTCCCCATGGATGGATAAATCTTTCTCCATTGAAATCTCTTGATTTGTGGATCTGCTCCCTTGATTGGTGGATCTGCTCCCTTGATTAGTGGAAGACATTGGTGGATTTTCTCAATCATTGAAGTTCCACAATTTGTGCCATAACACCATAATATATTGTTCACTTATTATTTATTATTGATCCTTGAATAGTAATGAACAAGTACCTAAATTATCTCCTCCAACTCTTCATAATATGCCCAATATTTTCATAATATTCCACAAAAGATAAATAATATAAGGCACAAATATTCAATTATTCATAAACCTTCCTAATGAATATATTAAGTTAAAGAATAAATTATCTAATCCAAAAATAGATGTTTCATGTGTTGAATGATGGTCATAGGCCTTAATTTATGTTTTAAATTAGAGGCACATGCCTTAATTTATGTCTAATTTAGAGGCCCATGAGTCATAAGCCTAGAAGGTAACAAATGAATTGGTATGCATTATGATGAGGGTAGAAGGCAACAAATGAATTGGTATGCATTATGATGAGCGTAGAAGGCAACAAATGAATTGGTATGCATTATTATCATGGCTTGTGCGAGGTACAAATAATATGGAGTTAGATATTTAGTCCATTACTCACGTGAAATTTTTTGGTTGAAATAATTGTAAGTTACTCATGATACCCATACCACTACGGGTTTTAGCATTTTCTCCTTGTTTTGATGCTAGAATATTTTGGTACCATGCAACTGATGGCACTCTCACACAATGTTTAGAAATGGGAATATAGGAGTGAGAGTTAAAAATATTTGGGGAGAAACGTCGAAAGGCTATAATGAAAAAATAATTTTGATGGAGTAAAGAGGAACGAAAGGAAATATCAAATGACTAACATTATTTTTTAATAAGTAGAAAAGGTCAAACCTCAATGAGTTACATGTTATGGTGACTACTTATCACATGATATGAAGATTAAAGTTCTAATTAGTATATATGCGAAAGTTTTTCAAAACTTAAATTGTGAGAGTGGAAGACTCTATACCATGATACTTGCATAGTTTAAATGGTAATGACAGAATGGGAGAAATAAAAAATTGAGTAATAATAAATTTAGTAATAATTGTAAAGTATTGTTATTGCATCGAAAGTGGGATGTTATACACACCTTAATAATGAGATATTCAATTTGATAATGGGTAGTGCATATATAAGAAGAATAATGAATATTTTATGTAATGAAATTTTTATATAAATAAGGAAGGGAATAAGTGATTGGATTAAAAATTTGATGATATGGTCATCATGTTATTCTACTCATACTAAAATCAAATTAGGAGTTTCATGATTTTTTATGCAAGGACATAGCTTCATAAAATACAACTAATGTTGGTAAAAATAGTCCGGTCAAGGACATAACTTACGGGAATAAAGATCATACATATAGAAATGTGAAGTGAATAAATGTTGAACTTTTATGAGATAAAACGTTAAGTATTTTTCTTTCCATAGATCATGGAAAACATAAAAAATGAAAGTATATAAATGGAAGCTATATGAATCAACAAGTAAGAAGTCCATGATATACTATAAACATTAATAGAAGTTGATGGTGAATTAAGTGGGTGCCATCCTAAAACAAACTTTGAAGATTTTGAGATCGATTCATAAAGGTTCCCATGAGGAATGATTAAGCTCAGGAAGGATAGATCATTGTATATGACTATGTATTAAGAAAAAAAGTTTTTCTCAGCCTAATGTTTGATTGGTACATCTACATGTTGGAATGTAATTCTGCAGTCGGGGAAAATGCTATGGAAGGTAACTTAACTTTACCATATTACTATAGTTAGTATTATATACATATTTCATTGGACATGCATAGTTTTGACCTACAACTTGAATTCCTTCTAGATACAATTTCATCCAAATATTAAAGTGAATTAGTAAAGTTAAATGATGTCATCAAATGTTAATGACCTTTATGTGTTTTAAGAACCATTTTGGTATTATGATTCTATTATATTCGAAATCAAGATCCAACAACTTGCTAATGAAAATAGCCTTTTGTTATTTAGCCAATAATTCATTAATTATAGAGAAATCACTTTGATTAGGTCTATCATAGAGAAATCACTTTGATTAGGCCAATTATGGAGAAATGGTTTTGATTAGATTGAATAAAGCTAACCTCTAACATTTCTTAAACCATTCACTCATTCGTATTTCCAAATATCTTTTATGTAATAGTTTTGAGATCCATGAGAATAGAATGTCTAGATATTTGAACACATAATCAATATAATTGTGAAATTAAAAATAATAGTAATGATTTAGTAGTGAACTATGGATGTAATGATTTAATAGTGATTTGTGAAACACAAAAATAAAGGATATTTGTGGTAATAATTTACATATGTGAGTGGTCATTCTAGCTGCCTCTTTTTTGGTTGGGATTCTTGTAATATTTCTATACAAAATTTCTAGAGTATTAATTCTAGCCTAGGTCTAGAGCTATTATCTTCAGATTTGCAGGAGGCCCTTATTTCTAGATAGTGTGGACTTTTGGAAATGTTTTTCTAATATCCATGGGTGTTGTTGAGTCCTTGGGGCCAAGAGCTAGAGTGGACAATCACTTTGATTACTTGACCATAAAAAATATAGGTAAAGAGTTCTTGGATGTTGAACCAATGAAGCTTAAAACATCTTGGAGAAATCACCATGTTGGTGAAGATCAAGTTGCTAAAAGCATTGATAGTTTATTAGTGGTAGAAGCCCTCGTGGAGAAATTTAACAATATTTATAAGTGGATTACATTAGAGGGTGAGTCTAATCACTCACTCATTTTGCTCGGGATCAAAAATCTTGGCCATAAGCGTGAAATTCTGTTTAAACTAAATTCTTCCTAGAATAGAGATCGATATTTTGTAATATTTTTCAAGGAGAGTTGGTCCTCTGTAACACCCATCCATTGTATGTAAAACTTTGCTAACCTAAGATAAGAAAAGCTAGGTGTGATTTATGACAAGAAAAGTAAATACTTTATTATGAAATAAATAAACTAATTAATTGCTTGGAAAAGCTAGACAACAAAAGATGAGATTCTTGCCAAATCCCATTGGTCAATGGGAATGGATAATCCTTTCATGATAATAATTCTAGATCCAAATATAGATGAGGCTAATGGATTGAGAGATAAATATCCATTAAGCTACTTAGCTAGAGAAAGATGCTAAGTTAAGAAAAAACATAAAAGCCTTGCAAGAGATTAAGGAAATCTTCTATGAGGAAAATCCTCATGAGAGATAAAGGTGAGATTTCCTTGAAAAAGAGTGGGAAAATGGATAAAAAAGATTCATAAAATTGGGACTCCTCTAATGGAAACCATATCATGAAAGAGGGTATTAAATACCCACTACAGAGATCAACAGGAGGGAGTTGATCCACGGCAAGAATTCTCGTCTCGAGGGTGAACTCGTGGAAGACAGTTCTAAATTGGGTGGCATGCTCAGTTTTTCCCAAGTGACATCCTTCAAAATAATATAGTTTCATGGGATGTTTAAATGTTGACTCTTACTCTCTATATTGTCAATTTTGAAGCATATAAGAGAAATTGCTTAAGTTGTTTTTACATATAAATTGATTGAATAAGTTACATATGACTACTATGAATGAGTAGGTTTTCCCATGCCAGTTGTGGGCATGAGTTAATTACATATGAGTGCATGGGACATCCATTTCATATCAATTCAATCCCAGTTAATTTTATTAAAAAAACATAATGTGTGGACCTTATGCAATATTGGTGTTATCGTGTCTTTTGTTAGAGACAATGAATAACCGTGCTTGAGTCAACTATGTAAATTAGGTAACTATGATTAAAGCTCAATTGTCCAAAATATGGTGTAGGTTATTTATGCTAGGAATTATGCATCCAATGATACTATTTTAACTAAGTGTGCGTAATCCTAAAGATACACATGTTAACTTACATGCAATTGTGGCAATAGGATTATGATTGTGTTATGGGTAATACTAGCATTAAAATAATTATGTTGAGGTTTGATTTATGCTAATATTGAGGTAGAAAAGGAGTTATTTATTTATGCATAATCTTGACCTTGCGTGATCATTCCTTTGAGTTATAATATGTGAATAAGGGTTGAATTGTAATCTTGTATCAATGTTCTATTTTTTGAACCTAAGAGTCAACAACATGAATCTAGTAAAGCCTTAGAGGAGTATGAGATCACTAAGTTCAAATATTGTGGCCTAAGGGTCACCACACTTCTGCAAGATACGAAGGAGTTATAGGTCCTAATAAAGGGTTCAATTATAAATTGCTAGGAGAAAAATATTCTAGAATCCCTCGAGGTTGAAATCAAGCCTTGAAACAATTTATTTGAGGAGGATTTTGTAATAGGAACATATATAATATAGTGTATACTATATGTATATTGATTACTTGAAATCAAAGGACTAAGCTTGCTTGAAATAAGAGATATTAGATTTAAGAGTGATGTCCCCTAGGTTACTTAACATTCATATAACTAATTGTGTTTCTCACTGCATAGAGGGGGTCAATTTAAAACAAAAGTAGTCCAGGACAATAGTGTCGAAATGTTATAAGGAGTATGCACATGGTTAAGATTTAAGACTCAATGATATCTTATATGGGATGGGAAATACATGAATGATGGTGCATAAGATAAGCCTTCCTAATGAATATATAAAAGTTAAAAATAAATTAGCTAATCCAAAAAAAGAGGTTGAATGTGTTGAAGGATGGTCCTAGGCCTTAATTTATGTTTTAAATTAGGGGCATGTGCCTTAATTTATGTCTAATTTACAGGCCCATCAATCATAAACCTAGAAGGTAATGAATGAATTGGTATGAATTTTGATCATGAATTCCACTAGGTACATATAATAGGGGGTTGGATATTTAGTCCATTTCTGATGTGAATTTTTTTGGCCGTAATAATTCTAGGTTACTTATGATACACGTGCTAAATTGACAAATTCCAATAAGGATTTCAGCACTTTCTCCTTGTTTCGATGCTAGAATAATTTGGTACCATGCTACTAATGGCACTGTCATAATTTTTAGAAATGGGAATATAGGAGCAAGAGTTAAAAATGTTTGGGGAGAAATGTCGAAAGGCTACAATGAGAAAATAATTTTGATGGAGTAAAGAGGAAGGAAAGGAAATATCAAACAATTAACATGATTATTTAATAAGTAGAAAAGGTCAAACGTCAATGATTACTTGTTATGGTTCCTACTTATCACATGATTGAAGATTAAAGTTCTACTTAGTATATGTGTGAAATTTTTTCAAAACTTAGGTTTTTGTTGAATGCTATTGTGAGAGTGGAAGACTCTATACCATGATACTTGATAATGGGTAGTGCATATCTCATTATTACTATTGCATAGTAAAGTATTTTTATTGCATCGAAAGTGGGATGTTATACACATAGTAATAATGAGATATTCAATTTGATAATGGGTAGTGCATATATAAGAAGAATAATGAATGTATTATTTAATGAAATTTGTGTATAAATAAGGAATGGAATAAGTGATTGGATGAAAAATTTGATGATATGGTCATCATGTTATTCTACTCATACTAAAATAAAATTAGGAGTTTCATGATTTTTTATGCAAGGACATAGCTTCATAAAATACATCTAAGTTAAGTTTGGGAGTTAAGTTTATTAAAGAAACATAATGTGTGGATCTTATGCAGTATTTGTGTTATCGTGTCTTTTGTTTGAGACGGTGAATAATTGTGCTTGAGCCAACTATGTAAATTGGGTAACTATGATTAAGGCTCAACTGTATAAACTATGATGTAGGTTATTATGATATGAATTATGCATCCAATGTTGCTTTTTTAACTAAGTGTGCATAATCTCTAAGATACAATTGTTAACATTACATGCAACTGTGGTAGTAGGATTATGATTGTGTTATGGGTATTACTAGCGTTAAAATAATTATGTTGAAATTTGATCTATGCTAATATTGACGTAGAAAAGGAGTTATTTCTTTATGCATAATCTTGATCTTCGGTGATCACTCCTTTGAGTTATAATATGTGCATAAGGGTTGAATTGGAATCTTGTATTAAAGTTCTTTTTATTGAACCTAAGAGTCCACAGCATTAATCTAGTAGGTCTCAGAGGAATTGTAGTATGGTACCCAATGGGTATGAATCCTTTCTTTGATTTTGTCAAAATTTGAAGAATATGCGTATAAGGTATGATAAGGATTTGTTCATGTAATACTTGTGATGATTGATTGAATCTTAACTTTAACTAAAGAAAAGTTTAAGGAATGGGAGCCTAGTAGGTAATTCTCAAATTAGGCTCATGAGATATGTTACAAATGGTATGAGAGAACTAATTTCAAATGTTGTGGCCTAAGGATCACCACACTTCTGCAAGATACGAAGGAGTTGTAGGTCCTAATGAAGGGTTCAGTTATAAATTTCTAAAAGAAAAATATTATAGAATCCATCCAGGTAGAAATCAAGCCTTGAAACAATTTATTTGAGGAGGATTTTGTAATAGGAACATATATAATATAGTATATATTGTATATATATTGATTACCTGAAATCAAAGCACTAAGGTTGTTTGGAATAAGAGATATTTGATTTAAGAGTGATGTCCCCTAGGTTACCTGATAATCATATAACTAATTGTGTTTCTGATTGCATAAAGGGGATCAATTTAAAACAAAAGTAGTCCATCAAGATAGTGTCAAAGTGTTATAAGGAGTATGTGTGTGGTTAATATTAAAGACTCAATGATATCTTATATGGGATGGGAAATACATGAATGATGATGCATAAGATAAAATATGGCTAACGTCTAGCAACATATCTCCTCGATATAGAGAAATAATAATGCATGCACTCTTTTGTTATTGAATGTGAATTGAGTGATGTCGTTCATCAATTTCAACAGTCATTCGAACTCTAATGAGAAGCTTAACCTACAAAATTTTACACATAGATAAGTACTACTGACAATAAACTACACACTACTTCTTAAATTGTTTGAGGCACATCATTTCCTTGCAACTTGGTTATTTATTTCCAAATTTGGAAGGTTATAATGGATAAAACATTCATTGTAAATAATATTGGCTTCCATTTAAAAAAATCAGATGTTGCTTGAAGAATCACAATAAAAAATGGACGTTGTGGAAAATACACTTGACATTACAATGTCAAACAATAATCAGCCACCCACAAAATCGATTGTGAATATTAAGGTAATCATAATCATGTACCATGATCGGGTTACTTGTAAACATCAATTTAATAACTTTTCCATGGCCTAGTTACTATAAAGATGATGTTTAAATTATTTAATAACTTCTCCAAAGTTATGGATCATAGATACTCAGAATTATCATGTTCTACAGTCAACCTGTGGTAAACTAATTTCCATCGATCATTGATGAAAAATTCTCATTCCTCCCTAATTGAGTGGATGAAAAACAAAAAGAAAAAGGATCTCCTTGTCGACTATTGATGCCACTTTTACGTTTACCGTATCTGTTGACCTAGAAACATTAGATTAAGTTTCCACAAAATTATTCATTCATTTGGGATAATGGTTATCTTGTCGGTTGCCTCCATAAAATCTTCCAATTGGATAATGCTTATCAACGAAATTACCAACCTCAGTGTTATTATGCGAAGAGATTCTAATTTAGAAAAATAATTTAATTGAATACTGACACCATATTACACTGAGGGTAATTTTGGAAACCATGTGTTGTGCGTATTTGTTTGCCAAGAGACAATGTAGTCAGTGGATAAATCTTGATGCTTATCCCTATCGCAATGATTTTGTAGATCTAACATGCCTTGACCTTCATATAAAATGAGCTCCCATTCCTAGTGAATTATCGATGGGACCATTGTCTGTTTTATGGATTTATGGAAATTTTTGAGTTGAAAACCCAGAAAGAACCAACTAATCCCTTCACCCTCCATATAGATATTGATATGCTTTGGAGTTCATATGCACATTCGAAGATCAAAGGCACATAGAAGATATCGGCCTGAGGATTCAAATAATGGAGGAATTATCTCCTCTTCATTGTAAAGTGAAGGGAAGTAGGGGAGTAGCACAGAGATCAATATCTTTGTGTAGAGTAAGTTTGGGACATAGTAAGGGGCTAACATATGTGGTGTGAGTGACTAGGTTGAATATAAATGTTCTGAGGAGATGGCAGAGTGGTGCAGTTTTGTTTGATATCCCTGTTATATGTTGATTTGCTTGATTCTTTTGGCGACGATGAAAATATTGTGCATGATTGTTTCAAGCAGATTCAAGGACTGAGTCAGTGTGTTTAAATGTTGAAAAAAATTCCTAGTAGAATGGGTTGCATTGCATCCACCATCACTGAGGCTCAGACTGTACTCTCCTTCTCATTGCGGGAGGCTGGTGACAATAAATTAGGGAATTCAGGATATTAAAAGACTAATAGTCTCCTCCAGTGAATAATATACCTTCCCATGTTCACACCTGATCAAATCCTGCAATGGAAATGTTGGGGTTGGCCATAGAGGCTCCCTTTGTTATCCTTGGAAATTTGGCTGAGGAAAGAGGTTGGGTTGAAGATAAACATATAGGTATGGCTCAAGTTCCTTATTAAAGGAGAAAAGCATCTCATAGGGTGACTATTGTACTCTTTAGCACCAAGAAGAAGAATAAATTAGATTCTCTAAATGTTTTGACTTAGCTCATGTAAATTTGGAATCCTTAGAGCCATATTCAAAAGCCTTTTTGCTTATGCTATCCTTGGAAGATGATGACTAGAGCAGGAGGCCACTATTGGGTTTGAACCATAGATGGTTGCTACTCGTCAAAAGTAATCCATCATGATCTGTTATTGTATGGTCTTTCAAGACCACCAAATGACAATCTTCTAACCCATAACAATGTCCAAGCTATGTATTTGAATGACAACTTTAACTTTATCTATCTTGTTCTCTCATCATAGGCGAGGGTGTGACTTGTTTGTTAATGATTATAGATTTAAGAAATCAACCTATTTAGCGTAAGTCATAAACCTAGAAGGTAAAAAATGAATTGTTATGCATTATGATCATGACTTGCACCAGGTACAGATAATAGGGCTCTGGATCCTTAGTCCATCGCTAATGTGAAAATTTTTAGCTGAAATAATTCTATGTTACTGATGATATGCATGCTGAATTGATAGATTCCACTAAGGATTTCAATGTTTTCTCCTTGTTTCAATGCTAGAATATTTTGGTATCATGCAACTGATGGCACTGTCACAATGTTTAGAAATGGGAATCTAGGAGTGAGAATTAAAAATGTTTGGGGAGAAACCTTGAAAGGCTACAATGAAAAAAATAACACTGATGGAGTATAGAGGAATGGAAGGAAATATCAAACAACCAACATGATTATTTAATAAGTAGAAAAGGTCAAACCTCAATGAGTTACCTGTTATGGTGACTACTTATCACATGACATAATGATTAAAGTTCTACTTACTATATGTGTGAATTTTCTTTAAAACTTAAGTTATTGTTGAATGCTATTGTAAGAGTGGAAGACTCTATAGAATGATACTTGCATCGTTCAAATGGTCATGATAGAACGGGAGAAATAAGCAATTTAGTAATAATTGTAAAGTATTGTTATTGTATCAAAACTGGGATGTTATACCCATAGTAAGAATGAAATATTCAATTTGAGAATGGGTAGTGCATATATAAGAAGAACAATGAATATATTATGTAATGAAATTTATGTATAAATAATGAAGGGAATAAGTGATTGGATTAAAAATTTAATGATATGGTCATCATGTTATTCTACTCACACTAAAAACAAATTAGGAGTTGCATGAATTTTTATGCAAGGACATAGCTTCATAAAATACAACTAATGCTAATAAAGATAGCTCGGTCGAGGACATAACTTAAGGGAATAAAGATTGTACGTATAGAAATTTCAAGGGAATAACTGTTGAACCTTTATGAGATAAAATGTTAAGTATTTCTGTTTCCATAGATCATGGACAACATAAAAAATTAAAGTATATAAATGGAAACTATATGAATCAACAAGTAAGAATTCCATGAAACACTATCAACATTAACAGAAGTTGATGGTTAATTAAGTGGCTCCCATCCTAAAAAAAAATCTCAAGATTTTGATATCTATTCATAAAGGTTCCCATAAGGAATTGTTAAGCTCATGAAGGACAAGTCGTTGTATATGAATATGTATTGAAAAAAAAAAAAATCTCAACTTAATGTTTAATTGGTACATTTGCATGGTTGAATGTAATTTTGCACTTGGGGAAAATTATATGGAAGGTAACTTAACCTTACTAGATTACTTTAGTCAGTATTATATGCATATTTCATTGGACATGCATAGTTTGGACCTACAAGTGTGATTTATTAAAACAATCATTGTAACTAAAATAAATAAGAAGCACAAATTATATATTCAAAGTTATACTGAACTCGGGTTAGAATTGTAAAAGAGTATGCACACTTTCAATACAACGTACTGTATGCATGAAGACATCATACATGAGCCACTTTATTATCTTCATAATTAGGTCAATGGGACTGACACCCAAAAAGTAAAAAAACATAATGGAAGCAACTCCTAGTGCTTCTTGGTTAATAGTATAAGGACAATATTAATCCTAAGAGCACATTCTTAATAGTTCACTCAATTTAAATGTGTCATGGATGTTCATATCAATCCAATATAAATGGATTTATGTTAATAACAACCCATAAATAGGGATCTTTCCAATGTGAAATAAGAGAAATATGCTTTCAGTAGAAGGATGCTAGATCTTGTAAATGTAGTTCTTGTGGGAAGGGAAAAGATTGCAACGATCTCTGTGTATATATAAACAAACTATACATCCTTATAACAATAGAAATGACAAAGATATTGGATATGGTGGTGTTGGATGCATTGGAAGTAGAAAGCAAACAATTCATAACAACCAAATGAATAACAAGAATGGTACACTAGATTAGGAACATGATTGGTCTAAATTAATAAATCAATCTGTGGTAAACTAGGAGTTTTCACATTAATATAGCCTATGAAAATCAAAGGATGTTAGGTTGGTAGTAAGATAATACACACTTCAAGGAAAAGGTACCATATAAAATTTTCTAGACAAGGAAGAAAGAGGATAACAAATCCAGGCAACAACTCGTTGCAAAAATAAGAAGATAATGACTAAGTAGTACACTTAATCAAGCTGGTGTGCACAAAGATATTGGAATCTAGCAATCTAATCAATTAATTCACAATCATACCATTTGGAATACATATGTTGCACCACTATTTCCTAGCAAGAAATATTGGGAAGTTTACCTAACAGATAACATTAATAATGCTATCTGGTTTCAAGGGGAAAACATAACAGTTGTTGATTATGGATAAATGAGTTTTATTCTTTTATTTCTAGAAATGTATGAGAAATGTATGTAATTACATACTAAGTGGGAAATTGGGTTTGGGAATGCACATAATGATTCATGGCCAACAAGGCATTGGAAGAAGCATAGAAAGAATAATAATCAATCATATGACATGATTAGTTTGAGAGTGGAGTACTTTTTGAGTACAAACAAGTATGATTTTGGTTAAAGACAAAGTTAAGGGTGTTATTAAACTTCAACTATAAGATTGGTATCCATACTAGACCAACTATCACATTCAATAGTATTCCTTAGGATGAAGTGGAAGTCATAT
Organism: Pinus taeda; assembly: GCA_000404065.3. Lineage (NCBI taxonomy): Eukaryota > Viridiplantae > Streptophyta > Pinopsida > Pinales > Pinaceae > Pinus > Pinus taeda. Next base: position 13,226 of record APFE030026467.1, read on the forward strand.
TCCTCTATTATTTAAACCTTGTGTATGGGACAGATTCAATCCAAAAACTCAAGGTTATTGGTTTTGTAAAATTATATTTTTTCATCTATGTTATTAATTGCTAAAAATTTCCTGCAACCACAAGATACATAAAAAGGATTAGCTGAGGAAAAGCATTTGAATACTTTGACATAAAATAAAAAAAATCAGTTATGCTCTAGTTGCAGAAGCCGAATAGGTCCATGAACTCCTTATTTTCCCATCGACAAACCAAACATGGGTTAGGGGAACAGTAGGAAGCAAGTGTTCGGCAAGAACAAAAAGGCATTAGAAGAATGAAGGGGAATAACATGCATTTCTCACAATATAATGAAAATGAGGAAGAATATTTAAATGGTGGACAACATAAACCATCATTACTCAAATACTAGTACTATATATCAAGTTGTGATATTAAGTGTGGTAAACAACATTGAGTTTCTGCATCTAAAATCTCTCACAAATTGATTGAAACAAATGTTAGAAGTAGTGATGGAAGGACATGTGCAGGTAGAATTCCTTTTTAACTGATATTCTACATCAGATGGCAAGACCATGGGAGCCTATAAATTTAGAGACAACTACTCGTGAATGAGGAAATAATATTGTAAAATGTATTAATACATTGAGGACAGTGTAAACTTAAGGGGGGGAGTATGTAACACTCATCCCTGGTATGTAAGACTTTTCAAACCTAATCTAAGAAAAACTAGGCCTCATGTGTAACAAGAAAAGTAAATACTTTATTATGAAATAAATAAAATAATTAATCACTTGGAAAAGTGAGACACCAAGAGATGAGATTCTTGCCAAATCCCATTGGTGAATAGGAATGGATAATTCATTCATGATAAGACTTCTAGATCCAAATCTAGATGAGCTTAATGGATTTAAAGATAAATATCCATTAAGCTACTTAGTTGTAGAAAGATGCTAAGTTAAGATAAAACATAAAAGAATTGTAGGAGATAAAGGAAAACATTTACGGGAAAAGCCTCATGGGAGATAAAGGCAAGATTTTCTAGGAAAAGCCTAGGCAAGTGGACAAAAAAGATCCATAAAAATGGGACTCATATAATGGAAACCATATCATGAAGGAGGGTATTAAATACCCATTGTAGAGATCAACAAGAGGCAGCTGATCGATGGAAAGAATTCTCAGGTCGAGGGTGAACTTGTGGAAGACAGTTCTAGATTGGGTGGTGGTGCTCGGTTTTTCACAAGTGACATTATTTCAGATAATCACATTGCATGGGATGTTTAAATGTTGACTCTTACTCTCTATATTGTCAATTGTGAAGCATAGAAGAGAAATTTCTTAGGTTGTTTTTACATATAAATTGATTGAATAATGTACATATGATTACTATGAATGAGTAGATTTTGCTATGTTAGCTATGGGCATGAGTGATTATATATGAGTGCATGTGACAGCCATTGCATACAAATTCAATCCCACTTAAGGTTATTAAAGAAACGTAATATGTGGATCTTATGCAATATTGGTGTTATCTTGTCTTTTGTTTGAGATAGTGAATAATCGTGCTTGAGTCAACTATATAAATTGGGTAACTATGGTTAATTCTCAACTATATAAGCTATGGTGTATGTTATTTATGCTATGAATTATGCATCCAATGCCGCTCTTTTAACTAATTGTGCATGATCCCTAAGATACACATGCTAACATTACATGCAACTGTAGCACTAGGATTTTGATTGTGTTATGGGCAATACTAGCTTTAAAATAATTATGTTAAAGTTTCATTTATGTTGATATTGAGGTAACAAAGAAGGTATTTCTTTATGCATAATCTTGACCTTGGATGATCATTCCTTCAAGTTATAATTCATGCATAAGGGTTGAATTGGAAGCCTTTATTAAGGTTCTATTTATTGAACGTAAGAGTCCACATCATGAATCTAGTAAAGCCTCAGAGGAGTTGTAATATGGTACTCAAGGGGTATGGCTGCTTTCTTTGATGTTGTCATAAATTGAAGAATATGAGTATTGGGTATTATAAGTATTTTTCCATGTAATACTTGTGACAACTGATTGAATCTTAACTTTAACTGAAGCAACATTTAAGGAATGGGAACCTGGTAGGTAATTCTCATATTAGGATTAAGGGGTATGTTACATCCTCGTATAACCCAAGTAATGGATTTTTGAATTCCCAAGACTTTGAAGTGAACCTCAAGTTTGTTTGGTTATTTCAAAAATCACTCATAAAGGGCTAAATCCGATTTTGTCAAACTTCATTATGGCAGATAGATCTATGAGGCTATAAGGTTATAGTGGTCACTCAAGAGGGGCCTCATAGTATAAAATCCCTCATATTAAATGGAGTTGTCATCAGAATTTTGTTCTCTAAGGCCTATGATCATGTTACAAGGATATACATGAGACTTCTATATCTTGAGTCATTTGGACTTTGGGATTGGCTTTGTGAATTTGGTGATGGGTTGCATTCAATAGATATCCTTTGTTGTTCTTATAAATGCGTCAACCTCTGCATCCATCCATGCATAGCAAGGGTTGATACCATGAATCCCTTTGTCCCCTTTAAATTTTTTACTTGTAGTGGATGGACTCATTCGTCTTATGGCTAAAACTAAGTGTAGAGGAAAATTTCATGCTGTTGTTATTGTAAATTATCTATAAATTACACATTTAATTTTTTTCCATGTTATACTAATTTTTTGTAATGGCACCTGTAGTTATGTAGCTAAGTTATCAAATATCAATATTCTATTTCTAATAGCTACGAACGTGCTATCTAATGACTAAAAATATTATATTTGATCTGAAACTTTAGCAGATCATGAAGTGAGAAATATCAGGAATATGTTTCCATTTCCATTTATTGAAATGGATGTAGGTATAAAATATTTGGGTCTCTAACTAAAAGAAAAATGCTACAAAAAATAATATTGGTCCTAGTCAAGAACTATGTTTGAAAAAAGACTAAAAGGTTGGAGCCTAAGGAGGTTGTCAAGGGCAAGGATATTGGTTTTAGTGAAATCAATCCTAGAAGATATTCTTGTGTTATTGATTTTAGTCACTTGCATTGAAGGGGGTTTTTAGAAAGAGATATAATTTTTTGTTTTAAATATTTGTGGGATGTCTCCAACTATTATTTTGTTCTTCCATGGGTTAACTCAAAACGCATTACAAGGTATAAATTGCTTTGTGATTGGGTCCTCAAAAATATTTCTAGTGCTCAAAAGCCTTGGTGGCTAAATGTGGATGGGGGATCCTATGTACTATAATCTATTGGACTCGGGTACTCTATCAAAAATGTATTCATACTTATTCTCTTAAAGAGTAGACGTAGCTGAGGGACAGGCCCCACAATAATATTTTGGTTATATGGTGTGTTTTTCTAAACTCTTTCGATCTTATTTCTTT
>APFE030026468.1:0-27121 GCA_000404065.3 Pinus taeda
ATAAATATATATTTTATAGCATAATGAAGCTTGGACTACGGTGAAGATATGCTTGGGTTGTATAGTTGTTTAGTGTCATTGTGAGTATATAATAAGATAAAATATTAGAGTGTGGTAGTTGGAAAATGTTAGTGAAAGGACATGTATGGTCTCTCTATCACCTCAATCACACGAGGAAGGGCAAGAAGGTAACCCATGCCATTTGAATCATAATTATGACATTGAATTCAACCCTCGGGATGATACTTTCCCATTCCAATGCTAGGAGGATGGTCTTACATCCAAATACATAGTTAAGCTTTTTTACTGACCCATTAGTTGGTCTTTCTGCATGCCAAACCAAACCTATCTTTGCCAAACTTTTCTCCATTGTAAAGGTGTCTTCCCTCACCTCTCATGGGGAGGTTCCTAGTTCTCCACTTGAAATTCATGCACATAACCATCAAATGCATCATCACTTGTCCAAGATTGAGAATCTCCTTCAAAATAAGGTTCAAGTCATTCCATGGGACCCCTTAGCTCTGATTCATGTCTCAACTTCCAGTTTACCCACTATGGTTTATCTTACATCTCTTTTTCGGGGCATGTTTCAACTTGTTTATTTAGTTCTAGATGTCCATCAGTCAACCAGGTTTTGGTTATGGATGTGTTTTCCTTTCCAAGTTAGCTTAGCTAGATGTAATTTTGCAACTCATATTTTCTATCATATGGTCTATTTTGACTCAGATTTTTTTTTTTTATTGTTGGTGTGGTTTCCCTTGTGGAAGACAGCGGTCAAAATGGATTATGATGTAATTTGACCTCTAGTTTCACAATCCATAGAGATTGATGACTTCTACATTCATGAAATATTTGTCCAAACATATGCACCCAAAGATCCCTTCCGCTACTCTATCATGGATTAACCCCGAATCCTAAGGTAATTAAACCTGTGACGTTTCATAGTAACATGATTTACAATAAATTATTCATCAAACTTAATTTATATATATATTATATATATAATAATATATATTATTTATAATATACTTGGCATTATTTTTATATTTTATATGATATATCAAAATTTTTTGTAAATCATTATGATAAATAAATATATAGTATTTAGTATTCAACTCATTAAATACTATAGCACATAAAATATTTTTATTATATTAGATAGATAGATATATAATATGAAATTATTCAAAAGAGATTTTTTTATTAACTAATAATGGATTTGAAATTACATGATTTACTATTTACAATAAAATAAAATAATTTTCGATATGAATTTTTCTTTTATAGATCTTTTTAATTAAACATAGAAGAAACCCTTAATCTTAAATTGAAGTGTAACACGTATAAAAAAATTATAAAATAAAATAAAATAGTTTAAAATATAATAGGAAACTAATTTAAATATACTTTGTAGGATTCATATTATTTGATATGAGATATTCATTAATGATGAAATAATAATTACATACTAATTTATTTATGTGTTTTGTTAATTTCATTTATCATTTTATTAAAAAGATTAAATAATAATTGGAGTATTCCAACGCTTTTACATGTTGTTATTTTAATATTAAAATATGGTGATAAATGTTTTGGTAAAGTTATTATTTTTTATTGTTTAAAATTTGTTTTTAAGTGAATATATGGATTTAGTAGCCTAAATTATGCAAACTATAAAGTCGAAACTTGTAATTTCAATAAATCTTTGATAATTTTGAGAAAAATTATCTTGAAAATATGCCATTGTGTGCGTGTGTGTGTGTGTATATATATATATATATATATTTATAATATTATATATATAATATATATATGGACATACATAATAAACCATGTTTATATAAATTTGAAAAAAATTTAGAAAATCATAACATCTCATCTCTTACCCCATATATGGAGAGAGGAAATATATATATATATTATATATAATTCTTAACAAGTTTGATAAATACTTCAAACCACACATGTATAATAATTTGAAAATATGAATCAATGTTAAATTATTTGGTCTAACTTTTACTAAACCACATGTTTATAGTATTATTATTTCAAATAATTGTTTATTTCCATAGCATCAAGGTAGTGAAGCATCTATGCAATTAGGATATCATTTTAGTTCTTTCATAGGTGATAGTTGAAATTAATGGCTTTTGGAAGTTATCCACATCAATCTTTTGACTAATTAGAAAACAATCATCTCTTAGCTTCAAGAAGGTAGAGAGAGTTTCTCAATTTAAATTTGTGGAAATGACCCCATTATTCATTTATCTAGATTCAGGATTTCCAAGAATAATATTTAAAATTTATTTGTGAATGTTTTTCATGCCATCAAGAATTATTTTGATGCTTGGAAGGCCATAACTTATATTTGAGATTAACAATTGTTGTAGAATAACACTATTCAATGAGAACATTTATCTATAGAGCGTGATGATTTTGATTAATAATTTTATTTATTTCTCACTTCAAATATCATATTAGGTTCTATCAAATTAGTAAAACAGTAATACATACTCTAATAATAGGGTTCTAAAAATGAATTTTAATGATTCTCAATGGGAAGTTTTATCTATTTTTACTCTCACACATATTAATTCAATATCATGTACATGCATGTGCATATACTTACATCAATATATATTTCATTGAGGATTATTTAGGGTCATCATTATTTTTTGAAATTCTATTAGTTGATAACTCTAAATAAGAAATTGTCCTTCGTTCGAAGGGTATACCTAGAATAGCTACTTAAGGTTTGATGTTCTAGGGAAAGGGTGCCATTAAGGTTAGTTTAATCTCTTGTTTCATTATTGGTATAATTGTTTTTATTACTTTAGCTCATTATTCATCCTAAAAGTTATTATTTTTAGGTATATTATTGAAATATAGATATAACTTATAAGGCTAAACGAGGACTCATAATTCATAACATGATATTCTTGCATTGCAATTCTTAACCCTTATCTTACTCCTTCCAACATGGTCTCGAAGGTCGAGATAAAAAGTATAATAGTTTCGTTCCAAATTATTATATATGGTTGTGTGGGAAAACACTAATATAATACAAATTTAGAAATAACCAAATAAACAACATGAATGGATTTCTTTCCTCATAATTACGAGCTCATATATCCCCATTCATAACATGAAGTTACTACATAGGAATGATTTTAATGAGTAAATCTAACTCTAGATTCATAGTAGTATTGGTTAATCCTTCAAGGTATTATTCCTAAGATCCAACAACTTGTTGGGAAGTAAGTGATGTGTTCATGTGGCTCCAATGAACCACAACCATAACGTAAGATTTAAAATTTTAGCCAAAGATTATGTGACTGAGTAAATCAATTGAAGTTCTGAGAGTGGTTCCCAACCTATAATTTATCCTTCGAGTAGCAAAGTTCATGGAGAGAGGTACCAGCCCCTAGCCTTTTAACATTTCGAAATAAAATATAATAAACGCATAACCTATGATTTATAGAGTTTTGGGGTTTCTTATGTCACTTAATGGATAATTGTAACATGAATAGAGTTGTCAGTTGATGCCAATACACTAGGGTTTTATTTAAGTTTTTGTTTCTAAGGATTGTAGTGTTCTAGTATCATGATGCTATTTTAAGGTTCCATACCCAACCCCTTGGCATTTTCATCACAATTTCCTTTTTTCTCTACTTTTGGAAATATCGTATATTCCAAGGCCATAGGTCATAACTAATGGGAAGTCAACAAAGAGTTACTTCCATCAGTTTTTGTTTGTCTACCTGAACAATCACATATCAGTATTTTGATTAATAGTTTCTTCAATAGAATTGATTTTTGATACTCTCGTAAACTAACCTTTATATTGAATTAGTTAAGCATATAGTTTTCCATCACGTGTTGTATTTCATACCAAAGTAGAAACTAAAATGAATTTTATTGAAACCGTCAATATGCCAATATCGCGGTAGTGCTTAGACATAGTGCTTAGTTTTGGGTTCTTGTTTAAGTATGTCTCTTGGTGAGTAAGGTATTAAACCTTTAGTGATAATATATACATGTTATGGTTAGTGTTTAATACATGGAATAGAGGGTTAAGCGCCTAATTGACTCTCCACTACTAAAAAAATGGATAGCTGAAGATTGAAGTTATCACTTAGTATTTAGCATTTTATCTTGATCCATGATTAGTTTGTTATACATTAGTTATTAAGTTAACAATAGAATTCTCATAAAATATTTACATAGAAATTTCAATCTATTACAAGGATGTGTGAAACATATAAACATAAACTTATAATGTGTAAGGTAGGGATACCATGAATCCATATGGATTATGTCAAATATCTTGGCATATGATTTTGGTATTGACTCTATAGAGGTGAAGAATAGAATGGTATTTATTATACAATGATTTCATTGTGGTATAATGAAGCATGCCCCTCTTTATAGAATTAAATCATTGGATTGATAGCCTTATTCCATGTAGATTCAAGTAATGGGAATTATTATTTGAGTTTAAGAGATATGAGAAAGAGGCACTGACTTTGGTTCGTCTGAATTGAATAATTATGAGTAGTGCATCTGAAAAAATTTCAGAAATGGATATATATTGTGTCATCTTACTCATACAATTATCACCATAGGAACTAGAATGAGATGCATACAAAAAGGAAAAATCTATATACTTCAATTAGTTATTGGAAACAATGGAGTGTGCCCTAGTTAGTAATTTTTGTTTAAAACATTCATAATTTGTATCATTATAGAACACTAAATCTTTTGTATTAGTAAACCTTACCAAATGTATTCATTTCATTCATATACACTTCAACTAGGAACAATGGAAGAACAATTTGTAATCTCATAAGCTCAATAATAAAATAATTTGTACTCAATATAACACCCATTAATTTTGTATCTGCATTCACATCGCTTTTTCTTTAGAATTTTCATGAATATATCAAATTAAAAAAATATAGTTTAGCATTCATCAAATCCAATTAATTTTTTAGATTCATAAATATTGTGATTATATCACATTAATAATACAATTTGACTTTCATAAAATAATTTATATAATAGTTAGGTTTGTATACAATTAACACATATGAGTTTTACCAACACAATACTACTCACCAATCAATCCTACATCGAGATAATATAGAAATAGTTGTATTTTATTTCTAGTGTAGTTCTGATGTCAATTGTAGAAGATCCCACCTTGATTCTTTGTATGCCTTCTAATTGGCATGGATTCGTTGGTAACCCCCTGCTTACTCCTTGGTACTCTTCTTCCCTTATATCCCTCAAATGCAATAGGGTTGTAGGACAGATGAATACTCTATTAGTGTGGAGGAGATATTCTCAATCCCATGAGGTTTCCACTCAACAATTTCCACACACATCAAACTCATAACAAAGCTTAGTTAGTTACTCAGTAATAACTATACGTTAAGATAACCTTCCATCATTAGGGTGCATAAAACTATTATCCACTCATAGATTGATCCTCTTCTATAGGATTTTTCAATGTTTCCGCTTGGGTTTCATGAAAAATTACCAATTTCTTAACTTTCAGTATTCACATTATTCACTTATCCATCTAATATAATTTTATCGTAACTCTCATGAATTTAAATTTCTTATTTTCTTTAAAAAACTAATATACCCTCAATCCAAAACATGTCTCATATTTATTTCTCTTAGTTGTTCCTTGATCCTAATTTAGACTCCCCTATTTTGTTTCTTATGTGTACATTCAAATAGAATTAACTATTAGGTGCCATATGTATGTCTTTAACCTCCCATTCCATGCTTCTTACACATGGAGGTTTCTCATGAACATCATGTTTCTTAATTTTTTTTCATTTGATTTTTTTTTAATTCATGCACACCAGCCACTGCACCCCCCCCTGACACACAATTTAGCGTTTTAATTTAATCAACATTTTACTATCATGATTTCTAAATTTATGGTATTCTCCCAACATGTTTTAGAATAGCTAGAATACTAAAATGAGTTCATTTACTACATTTTTATTCTACTAAAGATTGCTACAATTATATCCTTGTAATTTTTTCTGAAAGCTTTTTTTCTAAATTTTCAATTGAAATTTTACTCTAAACTTCATTTTATTTTTTCCTCTATAACTTTAGCTTTCTAACTCATTAACCTGAATTTCATATACCTTTCTATTTCCCAATACTAAGGGTGTCAAGTTAGTTGTGCCCTTCAAGAATGCCTCACGAAGTTTCGAGGGTGCCACAACACTTTTCCTTCAATTGTCTATTTTGGGGGAGCACATGTATGGTGATGGAGACAATCATTAATTCTATGGTATCCCTTTGTTGTGATACTAATCATTAAGAATGAAAATTTATTTTAAAGTTTACAAAACTTGGTGAATCTTACAAGTACCTAAGATGTAAGCTATAAAATGTTTGGTGATATTGTTGTATAGCATTCAAGTTTCTAATGGTTTTATATAACTTTCTCTAAAATTTTGGTGATTTCTAAGGTAAAATAATATTATATTATTAAATGTGGGTGAATTAGTTTTGGAAAAAAGTGGAAATTGGAGAATCTTGTTTTTCAAGAAAAACATGGAAAATTAGCCCACCTGTGAACATTAGCCTCTAAAAATTTCCCTATGCTAATGGTGACTAGGGCATATATATTAATGTGTGCCCCTAAATGAAACCTCCTGAGTTACCAAATCTATGTTCAAACCCTCATGACCAGGGAAAATGTTAAGGATGGAGATTTATTTTAAAGTTTAGAAACCTACGTGAATCTTACTAGTCTTTAATATGAAAATTGTAAAATGTTTAGCTATATCTCTACAAAAATAATATATATATATATATATATATATATTATATATATATATATATATATATATATATATATATATTATATATATAATTATTATGTAGTATCTATAAATTTTTGATGATTTTTTAATGTAAAATAATTTATTACTATAAAATTTGGAAGAATAAGTTTTAGGAAAAATGGAAACTGTCGAATCTTTTTTTGGGAAATGGAAAATTATCCCACCTGTGAATATTAGCCCCTAAATTTTTCCTTTATTACATAATCATTCATGTTTAAGGCGAAAGTGCTTAGAACCCTCCAACCCAAGCCACAATTGAAGTGCTAGTGGGTGAAATTAGGGATGTTGTCCCACCCCTCCAATGAATATATAATCCACTCTCTATAGCCACATCACCCATGTGTGAGTCAGTTGGAAATCACATAACATGTTCTAACATCCACTAACATGTCATCAATATTTTGTAACAATATATATTATAGATAAATTAAAATTTCAATATCAAATGTACTCAATATCCAAACCAAGATCATTTTTCACCGACATGCCTATGCACCTCTGTGATCTCCTACCACACTTGTGCAATTATCAGTAACATATAATCATAATGATTAGTCATCAAAATATATGCATAATAAGCAACACGGAAATCATCAATATTAAATAATATCATAATCATCAACATGGTCTAGACTCATAGTAAAAAAAAACACATCATGATTCATCATTACATGAAAAAATAAATGAATCATAAATTTTTAATGTACTCAAAGAATAAAGTGTATATTACAATGTTTATCATATAATTCAAAGTAAAATTAGAAGTGTCCATCTCAATTAAAACTAGGATGGATCAATAAATATATGCCTTCTTAAATCTAAAATTTGTCTTGAAGCTTCAAAATAACAAGGGAAACTATCAACATATCCCCCCTACAACCTCCCAAGTAGTTGAACTAGGGCTATAAATATCACATTGGGCCTTCACTTGTTCCACTAGTTGACATCTAAGATGTCATGTGCACTCATACAATATGTGTATTGTCTCATCCATAACCATCCCCTCATAATTGACCTACAAACAACATACGTTAATGACATGTGATGGGTTAGAAATGTAATGATGTAAGACAAAGACATGAAACACATCATGCATGTGTGCTAATTATGTAGGTAATTTGATTTTATAACAAGTAGTTGAACTAGGGCTACAAATATCACATTGGGCCTTCACTTATTCCACTAGTTGACATCTAATATGTCATGTGCACTCATACAATATGTGTATTGTCTCATCTATAACCATCCCCTCATATTTGACCTACAAATGACATACATTATTGACATGTGATGGGTTAGAAATGTAATGGTGTAAGACAAATACATGAAACACATCATGCATGTGTGCTAATTATGCACGTAATTTGATTTGATAATATGTTTTCCCCTTCTTATTTATTATTTTGAAAAACATGAGGAACTAGGGAGATAACTTCACTCCCTTTCCAAACTTTAATGAGTATTTTTAAGGTTATACCCTTAGGAATATATCTCCTATTTCATAGATCATTTGCATTTTATCTACATTATCATAGCTCTTATTTCTATTTTTAACTTCATTCAACCATGCTTTAGTCATAATCATTGATTCATCCATTTATTATGTCACTTTAGGCCCTACTAGAACCCTTTCTTTGAGTCTATCCTGATTGAAAGGTGTCCTATGGGAACTGACATATAAAAACTTGAAATGTGACATTTTTATGGAACTTTGTTAGATATTGTTAAATGGAAACTCTACAAGTGATAGAAACACATTCCAATTTTTTTGTTGATCCATAGCATACATAACCAACATGTCTTCTAAAATATGGCTAGTCTACTTAGTATATATATTTGTCTCTAGATGATAAGTAGTACTAAAGTTTAGTTGACTTCCAAAGGTCTCTTATAAACTTGTATAAAATATTCCACTAAACACAACCCCGTATCAAAGATAATATTCTTTGGAACTCCATTCAATCTCACTATCTCATCCATGAAGACACAAGCTAACTAAGGAGCCTTATATATTGTTTTTATTAGTATGAAATGGTTAATTTTGGTCAAAGTGTCCACAACCAAAAATATATATTTTATCTCATTTCCATCATTGAAAGTCCCACAATGAATTCCATTGACACATGACCTCCTATTTTGAGTCTAGTATAACATGAAGTTGTAATAATCTCACTGAATGTTTGTGTCTTCCTTCACTCTCTCACACTCAAAAAACCTTTCCACAAAATTTATGATGTATTTATTAATATATTTAAAAAATAATAGAAATTTCAAGTCTATAATCATCTTCTTGACACTTGGATGTGTCATGTATATAGCTAAATGAGCTTCATTTAGAATAAATTAGTGTGCTTCTTCATTTGAAGGAAAATAAATCCTTCCTTGAAATCACAATAGGTTGTCACTTTCGAAGGTGTATCCTTTGTAATTCAAGATCCTCATTTCATTTTCCTTTAATTCCAATTAACCTCCTTATACCATTCATCATCAACTTGCAATCCAAGTAGCCGTTCACTTAAATTTGCCTTCAAAGTGACAACAAAAATTATACTTGGCATTTGCCTTAATACATTTTCTACCATGTTTGATTTTCCCTTTAGATATGTAATATCAAATTCAATTCACTAATTAATTTCGACCACCTTTTGATTCTTTCATTTAAATTGTCTTGCATGAAAATGTATTCAAATCCACAATGACTAGTTTTTAGTTAAAAAAAATTACAAGCAAGTACCAATGACTTCATGTATTTAATGTGTGAAAAATAACTAACATTTCCATTTCATGCATTGCATAATTCTCTCCATGCAGTTGAAGATTCCTTGATGCATCTATAATCACTCTTTTATCTTGCATAAGTACACATCCTAAACTTTCCCTTGACACATCGGTACATACCAAAAAATTCCTACAATTTCAGGTACTTTTAGAATTGGTGTAGTTGCTAATAATTCATTAGCTTCTTACATGCCTCTTTTTTCCATACTTATCTATCCAAATAAACTTCTTATTCTTATTTTGAAGCTCAATAATGGGGTTTGTTATCTTCAATAATCCTTTGAAAAACATGGGATAATATATTTCCATCTCCATAAATCTAAATTATGAACTTCACGAACATTGGTAAGTGTTGGGAAATCCATAATGACCTTAATCTTCACAAGATCCACTGCAATACCTTTTCTAAAGATAATGTGTCCTAGATAATGAAACTTGGACTCGAATAATGAACAATTACATAATTCTTCAGATAACTTATTTTTACTAAGACACTGCAAAATAAGTCTTAAATGTTCATTATGCTTCTGTAAGATTCTTGAATAGATAAAATATTGTCAAGAAGACCTACATAAATTTGTCTAAATACTCGCAAAATTTTTCATTCATTAGGCTCATGAAAACAACTAGGGCATTGGTTAGTTCAAAACGTAGTACTATGAATTCGTAATGCCCAAATCTCATTCTAAAAGTTTCTTGGGTATATCCTCTTCTTTAATTCTTAGTTGAGGATACCAAGATCTCATATATATCTTAGAAAACATGTTCACTCACTTCATTTGGTGAAATAAATTGTCTATCCTTAGTAAAGGATATTGAATTTTTATCACCATCTTCATTAACTAATGATAATATATGTATAACCTCTAGGATCCATCCTTTTTTTCTAAATCAATGGAGTCTCATACAGCAATACATTGGATCATATGAATCCCAAATATAAAAACTCATTCAAATGGATTTTAAATTCCTTCAATTCAAGAGCTAAAATATGACACAGTGTTTTAGCAATAGGTTCTATGTCAATTTTAATCTTGAATGTTAAATTGATATCCCACGTAGGAGATATGCCATGTTACTCCTCTAGGAACACATCCTTAAATTCAACAATAATTAGATACTTATCTAAATCCTCTTAACCCTTTTTGTTGCTGAATGATGTGATGGAACTTAACTGAAATCCTTTATGCCTACTTCTCATCAATTGTATCAATGAGATGAACCTTTGCTATACTTATTTATTCTTACATGCTAATGAATTTATCTAACAATCATTTTTCAATGTAGTGTAATACTTTATCCTTACTGTCTAAAACTTCCTCATACTATTTTAACCATTCCAATCTTATGACAACATCATGGGATCCTAGGACTATAGTATACAAAGAAACCTTAGCCTTACCTGCACGCATCTCAATCTCATAATATTTTATTAACTTGCCTACATTATGTTTCATCTTGCATGCCATTTATACATGCCTAAAATCATGTTTTTTTGCTTCTTTATGATTTAATTTTTATAATGAAATATTTGAAGTAAACGAATCACTAGAATTGGGATATATCAATATCACAAAAATTACACCATCATTGTTACTTGTAGCCTCCAAAATAGTGGATCAATGCTTATGCTTGAGGTTTTTCACCACCACATGTATCCAATGGACCTTTCCTGTGTCTGCCACTATAGTCTATTACATATGTTGGGTTAGAATTTCCTTATCACTAAGGAAAATCACTCTCATAGTGAGGAGCTTAGCAATTCCAACACCTCCTCCTAGGAGCTTCTCTCCCACTAATGGTTGAACTAAAAGATGGTCTACAACTCTACTAGTGAAAACTAGATTATCATGTTGAATGATGGTGAGGTGAAAAATAGAACTACTTTGTGGGGTGACACTAACATGTTTGACATGATTTTTGAGCTACAAATGGTGAATTTTATGTTGGTAACCAATTTGGTGACCTATAACCCACTGTGGAATTTCTTTAATTGTTAAATGCCAATCCCTTCTAATGAGTTATGATATTTGTGTTCTTCACATTAGGTTTCGAAGTTATT
This sequence comes from Pinus taeda, assembly GCA_000404065.3. NCBI lineage: Eukaryota > Viridiplantae > Streptophyta > Pinopsida > Pinales > Pinaceae > Pinus > Pinus taeda. Next base: position 11,719 of record APFE030026468.1, read on the forward strand.
GATACTCTAGATTCTCCTAGACCCTTAGGTCTCGGTGTTCTACTCTGAACACTACTCGTAGCATCCTCTTCAGTGATAATGGCTTGCTAAACGACCTCATGCAAGGTGCAAGGCATCAAAATTCTTACTTTATTTTGGATGTTGAAGTTCAAACCATACAAAAATATAACGTCTCTTGAATTTCTATGTTCAAATGTTAATCATGTCTAAGTAGTTCCATAAATTGAGCCCCATATTTTGTTATAAATCAACCAACCTATTTCTAGGCATTAAAAGCATTCAATTTTATTTCAATAAATTACTCTAACAAATAGGGTTTTCTAAATGTTTCCTCAAATAATTACAAGGTCACTGTTGAAATATTCATACCCAACTAGGATAAATATTGTCTTCCACCATAGGAATGTGCTTCCCTTAAGTTGAAACACACCCATGCTCATCTTTAGGTTTGAGGTGTAGTTTCTCAAATAAAAGCACTTGGCCATGTTATCTAGCCATGCTTCCATGGCTTTATGATATGTGGACCCCCAAAATTTCATAAATTTCACTTTTTCTAGTTCCCAATGCACATTGTTCCTAATCATATTTTGCGACCTTTCAACATGAGAAAAGGGTCCTCCCTATTCCTACTCCAAGAAATTCATTAAGGTTTCTAACATTTGTTAGAATGACCTGATCAGGTTTAGTACTTCCCTAGAAGGAATATGTTCATGCATTGCAGTATGCTCCCCATCACTAGTTGGGATCATAGGTGTTGGTTGTGAAGGTAGTGCCATGTTGCACCCTCTTGTGGCCATACCACTTCCCTTTCCTCTTATTTCCATGTTACCTATTACAACAAAAAAATAACAATGCAAAATGTTGTTATGGTTCCAATGTTCTAGTGCATGAATTGGTCTCTAATACCACATTTAACAAGGTTGATACATAATTTTAAATCCACATTCATGTAATAATCAATTTAGAGTATATGAATTCAAATTTAAATAGTTGGTTTAAACTTTTAGCTGAGCACATGTCCATACCACTACCATTTTAGATAATTATTTATTTCCATAGCATCAAGGTACTAAGACATATGTCACGTTATATATCATCTTAGTTCTATCATAGGTGACCATTGAAATTAATGGCTCATGGATGTTTTCCATGTGAAGGTTGTGTTTTATTAAACAATAGTCATATATTAGCTACAAAGAAAGTATATAGAGTTTCTCAATTTTAATTTATGGAAAATGACCCCATTATTTAATTCCGTGGATTCACAAATTCCAAAAACAACTTTGAGAATTAATTTATGTATTCTTCCAAGGCAATAAAGACTTATTTTGATCCTTGAATTCCCATGACTTATACTTGAGATTAACAATTTTCATAGGAAGGTACTACTTAGTAAAAACCTTTATCTTTAGATCATGATGATGTTCATTAATGCTTCTATTTATATCTCACTTCAAAAATCACATTAGTTTCTATCAAATGAATTAATAGTATAATAGGGACTCATAGTGTAAGATTTTGAAAAAACATTTTCATTACTCATGATGAAAAAGTTTATATATTTTTACTCTCTCTCACACACACTAATTGAATATCATGCTTATGTATCTATATATACTTACATCCATATTTATTTCACTGAAAGGATCTTTAGGGGCTATCCTTATCAATTGAATCTTATTAGTTAATAACTTTGAAAAAAGAATCATATTTGGTTCCAAGGATATAAGTAGACTAACTAATTAAAGTTTGTTGTTTTTAGGGTAAGGGTTTCATTAACATTATACTAATAATATGTTCTATAATTGGTATAGATCTTGATCTTCCCTTAGCTTATTATTCATGATAACCTTATTAATAATAAGAATATTGAAATAAAGGTATAACTTATAAGGATAAACAATGAGGCATAATTCATAAGATGATATTTTCTTACCACCCTCAACCCCTATTTTACTCCATACGTCCAACAAGGCTCATGAGATCAAGATAACATTTACATTAGTTGCATCCCAAATTATTCTAGATGGTTAGGAGGGAAAACACTGACACAGTACCAAGTTAGAGTTAATCTAGTATACGATAGGAAAAAACTTGTTTACCAACAATTATGAGATTGGATTTCCAATTCATAATGGTAGGTAAATACTAAAAATTAATGTTTATTAAGTAATTTGACTCTAAATTGATCACAGTAGTGGTTTAGTTGTCAAAGTGTTATGCACTAGTTGAGGAGTAAATGGTGTAGCCATGTGGATCAAAAATCATCACTTATGATTTAAGCAGTTGTCTATAACGCGAATTTTTGAAAGCCTTTCCGGTGGGTTTTTCTGGTCAAAATCCGGCAGAAATTTATTCAAATCGCAAGTTTGATAGCTAGTTTCTGCACAACCAAAGCATCACAGGGGTTTTTCAGGGTGCTCAATCCAAATATACAGTTAAAAAACCATTTTAACTGCAACAAATCAGAATTTAACCTCAATTTCTTCCGCCGGATTCTGTCACCGGAATCTCCAAAAAGTCGCATTATAGACAACTCCATGATTTAATGTTAGTGACGGTTATGTGACTGAATAAATGAGTTGAAGTTCAACCCGATGTTTATTCTTCTAGTAACAAACTGGAGAGAGGTTTAAACCCCAAATGTTTTAATATTTTGGAATAAAATACAATACACATGCAACCTACATTTTCTCAAGTTATGAAGTTAATGAATAATTGTGATGTGAAGAGAGCCATCAGTTGGCATCTGTCTACCAATATTTTACTTAAATTTTCATTACCAAAATTTCCATTTTTCCGGTATCATGATTCCACCGTAAGGTTCCATACCTAACCCCTGGGCATTTTGGTCATGATTTCCTTTTTTTCCTAGCTTTGGTGATATCCAATACTCCAAGGCCATAGGCAATAACTAATAGGAATTTGGGACAAAAAAAATTATTGTCGGTTATTATCTACCTACCAAAACAATCCCATATCAAGATTTTATTTAAGATTCTCCCCAATAATGTTGATGGTTGACACTCAACAAACTGGCATTCCGATGTTGTTAGCTAACAAAGAGTTGTATGTCTTATGTTTTATGTCATATTGGGATGGAAATTAAAATGAATTTCATTGAAATCATCAATATGTTTATATCCTTGTAGCACTTGGACATGGTGTTTGGTTCTAGGTGCTTCTTTTATGTATGGCTCTTATACGCTAAGGTTTTAAAGCTTTAGCAATAATGTATATTTTTTTACAATCTTTTAATGCATGGAACTACGAGTTAAGCACCCAATTGACTCTTCGTTGTTAGAGAAGGGAGAAGATATTTGAATATTGAAAAGATATTTGAATATTGAAAATATGTGATATTTTAATATTTTCAGGAAAAAAAAATTACATAAAATTTTGATTTTGCATTAATTTGTAACTATTAAGTTAAAAATATGATTTTCGAAAAAACAAAAAGCTACATAAATGTGTAATAATATATATCATTGAGAAATTCAAATTTCAACATTGAAATATACTCCATAATTATATTAGGATCATTTTCCGCTCACACACTTATGTGCTTTTATAGTAGCTTGCGACACTCATAATTCTCAATAACATCTAATCATAATAATTAGTCATCATAATATATGTATGATGAGCAACATTAAAATCTTCAATATCAATTAATATCGTAATCATCAACATAGTCTAGACTGACAATCAAAACAAGCACATCATTTTTTTTTGTAAGCAAGCAAATTTCATTAGATTATCAAAATTTTAAATAGAGTACATGCATGGATAAACATGAGAAAACTACATCTGAGATGAGTTTTTCTAGATACACAAGCCTTCCTAGCCTAAATAATGATTTGGATATAAAATCTACCCTTAAGTGGGAAACTAGATAGTCTCCCAGAGAATCTTGAGACCAAATTTTGACATCATAGAACCATGGTAAAAACAAGAGTAACAAAATAAGGTGGGTGGTGACAAAAAAATACCACAAGAAAAATAGTAAAGTAGCAGAGGCTAATAAATCATTTCCTAAAAATTGTTAGCAAGCTTGGTCACACTCAGCAAGATACTAGAAGTGACTGTAATAGCCTTCTAGTAACTAAGGAGTTCATTCCCACCCAAAAGAGATGCCACATGTGCTAGTGTTGGCCCCATGTCGAGAGGTTTTTCCTCATATATTGTTTACCAATGAATGTCTTGTTGGCAGAAGTTTATGCCTTCTTCATGTGGCTAAAAGAGCTAGTACTACCTGGTTGCTTTTCCTTCCTTTTTGGAGATCCTAGATGTTCAGGAAGGGAGGCTTGGTACCTTAGTGAATCAATTCTACATTATCTGAGTTGTCTAGTGAGTTGGAGGAAGTCAGAGGAGGGGGTGGGGGAGGGAATTAAATTCCCAAATCACCTGACAAGACTCTCAGAGCTGACCAAGCTTAGACTAGATGGAGATCTATGTCTATAATTTTTATTTCCACAACATGCAATATCTCTTCCTAATCCCTCATATGAGAACCAAGCATGTTTCTGACTACCCACTAACCATTACCATTTTTCTTGTTCTCTTGTGCTTCCATAGATGCGACCAAGCATTTGATATGTTGTGGAAATTTTTCATCGAATTGTTCCACCCCTTTTCCATGTCATGGAAGGGGAGGCTACCAACCTCTTCCTTTCCCTCCTCTCTTAGTGTGTCCCCGTTCATAGACCGTAACTGTAAGGTAAGAAAAATATTTTCCTTTAGTACCATACTCCTCAATCTTCACTGATCTACAAATGCAACAGAGGCCAATCACCTACAAAGCATTCTGAATGATAAATGAATGTCCCTTTGAGGAATAATGTTTGAATCCGTGTCCCAAGCAGGGTAGGAATTCCAAGTACTTGCTCATCCACCACCTTGCCCTCTGAATTGAATGTGATATATGACGATGCCAAAGGAGAATTTCCATCCAACTCCCTCCATTAATGTTCTAGATTGCACTGACATGGGTGGCATGAGGGGAATTGTAATTTGAGAGGGATCATAGATCCGAGGAAAACAAACATGTCATTATTCATCATCAAATGAAATAATAATCAAATCATCAATGATTGGTGTCCTGTACGAAAAACGTATATGAGTATTTGTCACATAAGTTAAAGAAAAATTGAAAATGTGTTGAGAATGCAACAAGATGATGGATCTTAGTGGAAAGAAGTGGCCTTCACTAAGTGAGCCCACAGGCTATTTTTGGCGCAAGTCTATTTTTAGACATATGGATCATGGTCTATGAGTTGCAGGATGCTATTTGTGGATGATTGGTCAAGTTGGTAAAAATAGATGGACCTCTATTTTTAGACATTTGGGTGGAGTCTATTTTTAGACTACCAGGCTAAAAATAGATCAGTCGAATATTATTAGCTCTTAATAATATTTGGACTATAAACATTATCTTATTCTCTTGGAGCACTTGAGTTCGAGCTACTGATGTGGCACATGCAGCTGCCAGAAGGAAATATGTGGTTCCTATGGGTTAAATTGAGCTACTGCATGGAGGACTTCAGTTAGGACTTCAGTGATTGAGTTATGTGGAGTTGGATCAGGAGTTGATGGAGTTGTGTTCAGTTTGACTTAGTTGAACTAGTTGTAGTTAGTCTAACTAGAAAATAGACTAAATGTTGAGTGGTGTGAATTAGTTATTAATTAATTCACTAATTATTAACTCATAAAGCAACTAAAGAATACATCAGTTAACTCTATGCATGGACAATTCAGTGGAGACAAGTGTTAGAGGTAAGTGAAAGGGCAAGGCAGCTGTCAGTTGTGACTATAGTTGTGCATGTGATCTGCACAAATCAGTGGGATTGAGTTGCCAATGAGGATTGCGTAGTGTCACACAAGGGAAATACGAGTTTGGAGATTCATTCTCATTGTATTCTCTATGCAGAATTGTGCAGTGGAGGCAGGCAAGCAGTGGAGGAGATTTGAGCCAGTGACTTGATTCAGATCTGAGCTAGTTTGTGTGTAGCAGGTGGAGATAGTACTGAGTACTTGTGAGGAGTATTGTAGTATGTATTGTTACATGTTATCAATCAATATAATATACAAATAGTCGGGGGTTTTCAGCTTTATGCTTTCCCTGGGTACATATTGTGTTGATATGTGTGATTGATGCTTCAATGTGCGCATGTGTATGTTTCTGAATACTGCTAAATTGATGATCAACATAGATGAGATTATGTATTATGCATGCATTCTGCAATACTGTATAATCAGGATAATCTCAGTTGAATAAGTGTCATATTATTCATAAAATTTCTACATGGTATCGGAGCTGGTTGATTTGTAGAAGAGATTTCTACAGGATATCAAAGCGAGGATTGATCATGAAATCTATTATTCAGGAAGTGACTATGTTTTATTTCTTCATGCATAGTCTGTAATCGAGCCAGGTAGCCTTTGGATTCATCCTTCTTTTGGAAGGTGAGATATCCAGTGAATGCCCATACAGTCGATCTCTGTACAAGAAATACTTCGTTCTCACGAATTTTAGATCGGAAGCGGCTGAGTTTTGAGCTGGTAGAATTTGAATTTGCAGGAGTGTTTTCTTGGTGTCAAAGTTGAAATGTATCTCAACGGATTGCGATTGGAGTATGCCCTTGAGGGCAGCTTGAACTATATTGCACAGAAGGATAGGATGGAGGTGGTGTTAGATGATAATGGGTTGAAAGAGTTCATAGATACAGATGTCCCAAAACCTACTGATGCTGCTCAAGTCAGGGATTGGCAAAAGAAGATAGCAAAGTGTCGAAGGATTCTGTTGGAGGGCATGAGGGATCACATTGTGTCCAGCCTCCATGGAAAGGCTTCTCCATACTTGATGTGGAAAGCATTGAAAAATCTATACCAAAGCAAGAGTGACCAGAGGAAGTTGGTGCTCAAGGATAAACTCAGAAACATAAAGTGTGAGAAAGGCGACAGTATGCCCAAGTATCTCACGAAGTTCACCCAATTTCGGGATGAGTTGGGAAGTGTGGGGGTGACTGTCGATGATGAGGACTTGGTGAGCTTGGTTCTACTTGGTCTTCCGAAGAGTTGGCATTCCTATCAGAACTCTTTCAATGGTCGGGAAAAATTTCCAGGATGGGAGAGAATTTGGTCAAATCTTGTGCAAGAGGAGATCAGGCGGAATACCAGGGATGGATCTTCATCAAAGGCACCTGATGAAGAAAATTGCGCTTTGGTTGCCAAAGAAAAGAAGGAGAAGAACAAGAAAGCTTCTCATTCCGGTGCGAAAGGCAAGAAGCAGGACATGTCCAAGGTGAAGTGATTTCACTGTCACCAGCATGGACACTATGCCACGAATTGTCCGCAGACGAAGAAAAATAAGCAAGCTGCTGGATTTGCAGTGGGAGAGGCCTTAGCCTCACAGTTTGAGCTGGATTTTTCAATGTTGCATGCTTGGTATCAAGTGTGATGGGATCGGTATGGTTCTTGGACAATGGTGCATCTTTTCACATGACAAGAGATCGAGATTTGTTTTCTAATCTGGATGAGAAAGATCTTGGAGTGCACATCGAGATGTGCAATGATGGTAGATACAGTACGACCGGTATCGGTACCATTTCCTTTGAGAGGGAGACTGGTAAACCCTTCGTATTGAAGGAAGTGATGCATGTTCCAGGATTGAAGAAGAATCTTATCTCTGTGGCAATGTTAGAAGACAAGGGATATGATGTTGTTTTCAGTGAGGGAAAGGCTTTCTTGCATAGTAAGACAACTGGAGAAACCCGGAAGATAGGGGTTCGAGTCAAGAACCTTTATCAGTTGCATGTAGATGGCTGATCAGCAATGGCATGCAAGGCAGAAAGAGTGGTGAGCCGGGATGATGGCGAGCTATGGCACCAAAGATTGGGCCACCTTCACATGGAGCCTTGAAGATACTGCAGCAGATCTCTTCTGGGCTTCCTAAAGGCACTCTTACGCAGTCAGATCGGTGCAAAGGGTGTATTTTGGGAAAGATTGTGAAAGCCACCTTTCACGAGAAGGATAGTTGCGCCATGACGATCTGTGAGAGAATTCACACAGATGTGTGTGGACCTTTCTCAGTTGCTTCGACAGCAAAGTGCAGGTACTATGTGATCTTTGTTGATGATTTCTCTGGAAAGTTGGATCCTCTTCAAGTAGAAGAAGAGTGAGACATACTCAAAGTTCTGTGAGTTCAAAGCATTATTCAAGAAGGAATCGGGGAAGAAGGTGAAGGCTCTTAGGAGCGACAATGGTGGTGAATTCATCTCTGGCGAGTTCAAGGACTTCTACAGCATAGAAGGGATTCGAAGAGAGCTCATAGCTCCCCGTAACCCACAGCAGAACAGGGTTGCTAAGCAGAAGAACAAAACGATTGTGGGTGTTGCATGGGCGATGTTGCATGATCAGGGCCTACCCATTCACTTTTGGGTGGAGGCACGCAATACTACAGTATATTTGCAGAACCGTTTTCCTCATAAGGTACTTGGCATGATTACACCCGAGGAGGCTTATTCTAGTAAGAGGCCTGATATTTCCCATTTGAGGATTTTTGGTTCTCCTATTTACATGCATGTAATGGAGGATGCCAGGAAGAAGTTGGAGCTGACTGCAGACGTTGGGATATTTGTGGGGTACACTGATATGCCCCACAACTATCGTGTGTATTTACCAGACAGTCACAAGACTGTTGTGTGACGAGATATAAAATTTCAAGAGGATAAAGCCATGAAGTGTTCGCTTGAGAGGGAGCCACGCTTGCATGCAGATGAGGAGCTATTAGTTCCTAAGGATGAGCTTCAAGACGTGGATCAGCCACAAGATGAATTTCATGGAGTGGAAGAGACCACTCATGCAGTGCCAACCATCAAAGGGTGAAAGTGCACTACAGAAGCTGAGCAACTGGCTCAAGATGCAGAGAAGGTTGTAGGACCACCTACAGCAGAGCACAGGCAAAGACAGTCACCGGATCGGTACACTAGATACATGGCTCTTGTGTGTAAATGTGTCGTGACGGAGCCATCCTCTTTCGAGGAAGCTATGGAGGAACCCGCATGGGTAGACGCCATGGTGGAAGAGTATGATTCAATTGTCAGAAATAGTGCATGGGAGATTGTCCCAAGACCGGAAGGGAAATCGGTGGTGGGTTCGAGGTGGATCTACAAAGTGAAGCAAGCAGCTGACAAGAGTGTGGAGAAGTACAAGGCAAGATTTGTTGCCCGAGGCTTCTCATAGATAGAGGGGATCGATTATGAGGAGGCCTTTGCACCTGTCGCAAGGTATTCTTCCATATGGACGATTCTTGCTCTCTCAGCGCAGATGGAGTGGCACATTCATTAGATGGATGTGAAGACTGTGTTCCTCAATAGAGTCATTGGAAGGAAGTGTACATAGAGTAGCCCGAAGGTTTCAAGATCTTCAGTAGCGAGTCGCATGTGTGCAGGCTCAAGAGAGAACTGTATGGGTTGAAACAAGCACCTCGTGCTTGGTACACACAGATAGACAGTTATTTCACCGGACTTGGATTCTCCAAGAGTGAGGCAGATCCTAACCTATACCAGATTGTGGTGGAGGGTAAGTTGCTTATCATTGTACTGTATGTAGATGATTTGATTCTAAAGGGAGATGAGTTGTTGATACTTTCATGCAAGGATAATCTTGCTCAAGAGTTTGAGATGAAGGACTTGGGCCTCCTTCATTATTTCCTAGGATTGGAAATTTGGCAGCACAGTGATGGATTGTTTATTTCTCAGGGTAAGTATGCTCGGGAGATACTGGAGAAGTTCAACATGCATGGCTGCAAGCCTGTTGATACTCCTCTTCCTAGAGGTTGGAGGAAGGAGGATGCTACTTCAGTGGAGGTAGTGGATGCCACTGTTTATCGATAGTTGGTGGGGTCGCTTATGTATCTGGTCAATACACGACCCCATATATGCTATGTTGTTAACCAACTTTCACAAGCTATGGTTAAGCCTACCAAGCTCTTCTAGAAGGCGGGCAAGCATGTATTGCGTTATCTCACAGGCACATCGGGATATGGATTGTGGTACAGATAGGAGGATGAGGTGAAGCTATGTGGCATCACAGATGCAGATTGGGCAAGGAACCCAACAGACAAAAAGAGGACATCTGGAGGGATCTCCAGTATCAGATCGACAACAGTTTCTTGGTACAGCAGGAAGCAGAGATCCGTGGCACTCAGTTCCGCGGAGGCCAAGTATATGGCAGTAAGTTTGGCTACATACGAGGCTATATGGATGAGGAATATCCTGATCGGGTTGTTCGGGTCTCATTCGGATCCTACTGTGATTTACTGTGATAACCAGAGTTGCATTAAACTCTCGGCTAATCCTGTATTTCATGATATATCCAAACACATCGACATCAAGTACCATCATATCAGAGATTGTGTGCAGCGGAGAATCATGTTACTTTCATATATTCCCACGAAGGATCAGGATGCTGATATCTTGATGAAGGTGCTCACCAGGGGCAAATTCGAGTACCACCGAGTGAAAGGGAAAGACAGTTGTCAGTTGTGACTATAGTTGTGCATGTGATTTGCACAAATCAGTGGGATTGAGTTGCCAATGAGGATTGTGTAGTGTCACACAAGGGAAATATGAGTTTGGAGATTCATTCTCATTGTATTCTCTATGCAGGATTTCGTAGTGGAGGCAAGCAAGCAGCGAAGGAGATTTGAGCTAGTGACTTGATTCAGATTTGAGCTAGTTTGTGTGTAACAGGTGGAGATAGTACTGAGTACTTGTGAGGAGTATTGTACTATGTATTGTTACATGTTCTCAATCAATATAATATACAGATAGTTGGGGGTTTTCAGCGTTATTCTTTCCCCGGGTACATACTGCGTTGATATGTGTGATTGATGCTTCAATGTGCGCATGTGTATGTTTCTGAATATTGCTAAATTGATGATCAACGTAGATGAGATTATGTATTATGCATGCATTCCGCAATAGTGTATAATCAGGATAATATCGGTTGAATAAGTGTCATATTATTCATAAAATTTCTACAAAATGTCCATCTCAAGACAAACTAGGATGGGGTATTATAGATTTTTTTTGAAATATAATTATTATATTTACTTGTATGTTTAAGATTTTCATTTTTATAAACTTTTACAAAATTTTAATAATTTGTTTGGAGTTTTTTAACATGCAAACTATTGAGTAGTCCAAGAAACCATTGAAATCACCCTACAATGGCACTTTCCTAAACCATTTTTCCAAGTTTTCAAAATAAACTCATTTCTTTATAAAGGGAAGAAAATGATGATAGATATGTTTTAGAAAATGATGATAGATAAAGCATACAATGTAAATACCATACTTCATTGATACTAAAACGTTTCGTAGTTTTTTTAACTCTATTTTTTAATTATTCCTTGGTATGCACTGAATTGATTTATATTAATGAGATATTTAAATTCATATAAAACATGATTATCTTTAAAATATATCATTTAAATTTGTATGCAAAATATTTATTTTAATTAATATTTTATAAAAGAGATTATATAGAGATGAAATTTCACTCGTAATCCAACACTTATAAGGATATGTGGTGGGTTAGGAAGGTAATAGGTTAGTTGAGGGCTTACATAATTTTCTTTGCTAATTGTATCTTCCATCAGCAGCATCATTGTTAACAACATATTCAATGTCGCTACCAAACCCATATTGAGATTTTGAACCACCAATGCCACAACAACATATTCAATGTCGTTACTAAACCCATATGAGCTTTTGAACCACAGGTGCCACAACCAATTGCACTGCCTACACCAGAAGTAGCTTTGGAACTATCCTCGCTATATCCAACATCGCTACTTGCATAATTTTGTGATATCTCTTGGCTTAAATGTTTTTGTAATTAAACGTGCATAAGTTTATTTTTTGGTTATGTGAGTTAATTTGAAAGACATTATAAGAAAATTTAAATTATCAATGATATTTAATGTTGATAATAACTAATTGAAAAGTTTTTATTTTATTTTTATAAATAAAGAAAAAATTGGGATATTAGCGGTTGGGTACAAAATGATGAAAGATAAAAAGGATACAATTTAATTATGGAAAGTTATTATTATCCATCAATAAGTCTTAGGGATCTAATATGAGTGATTAGATTTAATTAGGGAATTTTTATATTGGCCAATTAAATGTTTCCTAGAAGAGAGGAAGTTGTCCTCAAGAGTTGAAAACAAGAGCTCATTAATGAACAGATAAGTACATGCCACCTGTTGATGAGGTGGAGGCAGTTTTTAACCACCAGAGTGGAATATGGGTAATAGATGTTATTTTTACTTGATTTTGTCTGATTACTCTAAGAGTAAAATAGAGACTAAAGAGAAGTGATATACAGAAAACAGAAAAAATAATTGTAGACATGGTTGCTCGGGGGGGACATTGGTTTTGTAGAAGGGTCATGGTTGGAAGGAGCCAAGTGGGTGAATGAATGAAGGTGGGTTACACTTTTGGGCCAAATGTGGTAATGAAATTTCATTTTTTTTCTCTTTTATCAGATTGAAGCCCTCAAAATTCATATAAGCATTGTGAATTTTGATTTGGAGTAAAAACAAAATTTGTGGATAATTATCTTATGTTCCTATGATATTTTTTGCAAAAACATTTAGTGTTGTATAATTTGTCAATTTTCCATTAAAAGAAATGTTTGTCCTTACAATTTTTTGCACATCTTAAGAAGTATGTGTGTGTTCACATAGCATAACTTAGTGCAAAATGTGTATTTTTTAAAAATATACATATGATCATGATCTACATAGAGAGAACTAAGTTCTTCATGTTAAATTTCTTTTATTTTTTATGCAATATTATATTCTTTATTATTTTTCAAAGTTGGTGAATTAATATTTCAACTGCCTTTTGTAGACACATGTGTTTGTATAAGACTTTTTTAACTGCTTAAATAAATTAAAAACCAAGAATGCCTTTTTGAAGAGGACTCACAAACAAAGATAGTGGTAATTTATGAAATTTTTTCGTTGTGTATATTTTATGTTATTGATATTTTATTCAACCCCTTTGAAAATGTCCAAAACAATTTCAGGTATTATGTTTTAAAAAAATAGATGAAAATTATCATATGAATTCAAAAGTATCAAACTCATATGCTATTAGACAGAGGATTATTTTACAAATCCAACATGATCAACTCTGAAACTTAAGGACAAATTCTTCCTCAAGTCTACTAGGTTATAAAATGATGTTGCAAATAAATATGCAGAAGGGGAGCTAAAACGTTTTTTTTAAGCTCTTAGCAACTCGATTGAGCACTTGAAATGCTTGATCGGGTGTTTAAGGTAAATATTCAAATAGATTGGTCAAGGATTTAAGAAACCCTCGATCGAGCCCTTAACATGGTTAAACAATGGATCGTTCGAGCTTTAAGGCTCGATCAATCCATCTTTTTTATTTTCGTACCCATGATGTGTTGGCCGAAAATTTCAAAAATATGGCTCAATCGAGCCCCTAACCTAGGGTTACTTAGGAGCTCAATCGAGCATTTGTTTTAATGCTTGATCGAGCAATATTTAATCTCTCAAATAGCTCAATTGAGGGTTGAAATATTGCTCAATCAAGCACTTAAAAAGGCTCGATCAAGCTACTTTTTTTCACCCACAGTGCACCCGCATTTGCCAAAAAGTGTAACCCAGCTCCATATCTAGACCCAAGTACCTAACTATTAATTTTTAGAGAAAAGGAACATTGTTTCCAAGTTGGTATCTGTAACTTCTACTCTTTGAATTGTCTATCAAGGAAAGGATAATTGAATTGTGTTGTATTATAGAAAGAAGAAAATAAATAGAGGATTTATGTTACAAATCTAGAATATAGATTATTATAGATTGAAAAACTAATTGATTTCATAATTGTCTAAAGAGAAAAAAATATTTTTAGGAATGGATAGGATAATAATTATACCATAGAATTTTTAGTTTAGACATGTGAGGATATTGATAAAAATTTCTAGTTTAAAACCATAAATGTAATAGTATCATAAAAGGGAATATTATATTTTTTTAACTATAGTAGTAGATTGACAATGTAAATAATAGAATTAAAATAGTAGCAAAAGTGCAATAGCCTTGGGTTGAATTTCCATTTAAATAAATAATATATGGACATTATAAGAGAAAATATTAAACCAAGGTCATGGGACACATATTCCAAGCTAAATGGGGGGGAGGGGATTACATTGGGATCGACTTGTGGTTAATTATTTATTGGCTATGGAAATTGGCATTGACAAGAGGCAAATGGCAATAAATGGAAAATTATTTATTATAGGTTAGTAAGGACATGTGGCAAAGTGAAAAATAAATGAAGGAAAATGAAAGAAATTCCACTTCAGTAGGTGGGGAGGAAGAAGAGACAAGAAAAGGATAAAAATAGTAAAAGAATATGCATACAAGGAAAAGTGAAGAAAAAGAAAAAGAAAAGAAAAGAAATTAGAGAGAGAACATTCTAGCATTATCTTTGGGGGAAAGGGAGGAGAATAGGAGAGAAAAATACAACACTTGGAGTACTTGGACTCAAGAAAGAGAAAAACAAGTAAAAAAATCATCGAAAGAGGATTTTGTGTGGCATCCAAGAAGAAGACTTGAACAAAAGTAAGAAAGGGTAGAAATCAAGCAGAGAAAAGAGAAATCAGCAAGAGGATTTTGTAGGTAACAATGTGCATGTTTGATTTATCTTTCTAGGTTTATGATGCATGGTTCATGCATTGGTTCATTGGTCATTTTTCTATCATTAACACGAAATTTTCGTAGATTGATAGTTATGTATAGCCTTTCCTTATGCCATTTCCTGGTTAGCTATGATGTAGTGGGTTCCCTGTTTGGTTGAGATTTGGATTGCTAATAGAATTTAGATCCTAGTTGAGGTGGTCTTAGGAAAATCCCAAGGGTTGAGGGTGGAGATGTTTTTCTCTAGGTAAGCCCTTGATAAGTGGGTTGAGATAGGAAATTTCCTCTAGGTATGCTGAAGAAATTCTAAGGCATCTAAACTTGTATTGGTTTTGGTGATTTCTAGATCAATACTAGGTGAAATAACTATTGCTTAAGGGTGGATGTGGTTTTCCTCTAGATTCACCATTTGGTTATGTTTTGGTTTATCCCATGTAATCCCAAATTCGAGATTCAAATATGGAACATGGGTGTTTGGGCTAGAAGAAAGGATTGATTCAACTCCAATCTATGGTCGAGTGGTACATGGAAGTCCCTAACTTGGATGGAACTATTCATCTGTTAATATGTATTATTATTAAATGAAGATAAATTAGCATACATTTTGGTTTGATGTGTGATTATGTGATTGATTTTTCATGGCTTCATCCACCCGCCTGAAGT